>JAPMOQ010026933.1:86967-104052 GCA_026543055.1 Argiope trifasciata | reverse complement strand
ATTTTTGTTGACTCAGGAAACGGGTTTTAATTATTTTAATGCTTTTAGGGTTCTTTACGTATATACATATATATATACACACAAATATGTATATATATACATATATACGTAAAGAACCTTAAAAGCATTAAAATAATTAAAACCCGTTTCCTGAGTCAACAAAAATTAATACATATATCTATATTCAGTCTCACATTTTCGTCTTTTGATGTGAAATCGAAATGCAAATTGAATGATTTTAATGATTAAGAAACCAAATTTTTCGAAACATTTTTATTGTATGTGATAAAATAGTTATTTTGTATCAAATATTTCTTTGATTCAAATACACTAGTTTAATAAATTTTGATTTCATTTACAATAAATATCTACATTTGTTATTTTTATTCCTCGGAAACCAAGATCGAACTGAATGTTTTTTCAAAAACAATAAAAAAAAAAATCCGGAAATGTCTTCTAACGGTTTTATCTTCTTTTTCTATGGGTTAAGAAAATGATTTATTTGTTTATTACAATTGAAATTGTTGCAGTTTAGACACGTGCTGAAAAAAAGTTTGATATCAGACTCATTTGTTTTAAGGAGCTGTATTAAAATTGTCTGAAATGAACACAAATGAAATAAGAAAAAAAGGTTTTATTTTGTTTAAAAACAATTCTCTATCCAACTGACGTGTCTACCTGTCTTTTATTTGATATTGATTTTGTTAACTGTACATAATGACTGTTGTTAACTGTAACCTAATTACTGTTTTGTTTTTAAACGTGCAATGATTTTAAATTTGTTTTGAGTGAATGTGTGTTCTGAAGAATAAACGTAATGGATGTAATTAAACGCCTGCTTATTTTTTCTTAAACTTTCAGCTAACTTTTTTAAAGGTCTTTCGAGTTTCTTAAAGCTATTATCAGTAAGCACAGTTCATAGATGCGCTGGTAGCGCAATAGCGTATTATTTGTGATAATACAACACCAACCGTCACCTTTTAAAAATGCATTACTTCCAATAAAATATTGAAATATCAATGCCACAGCTACAGGGTGATCATCGAATAAGCCCTGATTTCAAAATTAATAACTCTACAACAAAGATCGATAGGATTATGCGATTTATTATCAAAACTTTAAAAATGCTGTACAAAAGTTTGGAAAAATAGCTTCGAAAATCGTTAACAGATGGCGCTCTCATCACAATGCCCATTGCCTCTTTCAGTGTGACGTCAAAAATGACTTTTTGCCTAGTAACTGACTGCAAACAAATGGTTTGTGAATGAATAAAATTACTCTTTCTCTGTGGGTTTAGTGCCGTTACATTCACGTCCCGTTTTGAAGCAACATTAAGACTGTTTGGAGACGTCTTTCTGAACCGCGCTCAGATGAAGAACTGCTGAACAGAATTGGATGTAATTGAGCACAGAGATAGATTAGAACAGAGGCTACTTTTTATTCCGGTTCATGGAGGGGTTACTTTTGTATCAACCTTCCAGAGGGCGCGGCCGTCACACCAACATGAAAGGTGGCGCGTATTTCCCACATACGCTATGGTAAAATGTACATTTTCAAAAGCGTGACCATTAAAATTATGTTGCAAATACCTTAGGATTAATAACTACAATCACTTTAAACATTTTTTACTTAAAAAGAAGCAGAAACAATATAAACATAGATTGCAATAACAATATAAACTGTCCACGGGTTGATTGAATGGATTTAAAAATAATATAAATGAAATGGCCGATATTTTGACAGAACAATTTGCATATAAAATAGAGAAATGCAAAAATAACACAGAATTTATATGTAAAAAGTAATTGAAAGTTAGATACGAAAAGGAAGAAGATAGTTTCACTGTTATTTCATGGCTGCGTTGCAATTTGAGCAAATGTGTTCAGTGCGCTCCAAACATATAAATTTCTGCCAAATCTTACAACTAAAGCTCGTGATTCTAGTCAGCTTTTCTTTTTGGAAAGGTTTTTTCCCTAACGTCGCACCTTCCACTTCTTCAATACCCAGTTCGGCTTTTCTCTTCAGCACTTTTGATTTAAGCTCACTTTATAGAGGTGTGGGTGCTTTTTTTCACCATTTTCCTTCGTAAGTGCATTTTCCAGTCTAAAACAATACGGATTTATTTGTAAAATCATACAAAATCAGAGGCGACAAAAATTGACATGAACGGTCGCGCGTATCTCTAAAATACAAATATCTGATCGGCAGAGACCTATGAACGCCACAAACTGACGACGATAACTGAAAGTAGTTCAAAGAGAAGGACGGCAGGCCTTACCAGCGTCACCAGATCTGAAGGTGTAAAACGAAATTCATCTCTAGTGTATCTCTCACCTACGCCCACCCGCTGGAAGGTTTAATTAAAAGCCCACTTTCGCGCCAAAGAACTCAAGCCAAATCCCGCCAAAGATGAGTAAGGCTCCAGTTTTTTTCTTCCTTCCCAACAGAATTGAAGTTAGGCTTAGTAAGATTTCGACCCATTATTTCAAACTATTTTGTTTATTTTCTTAGTGTTTTATACATTTAAAATCAAATGTTGCTAATGAATCGGTCTTTCAGATTCATTCTGAAGTACTTTTGAATGAAAAGAAAACGGAATAAAGGAAATAAAAAATTTCTGATCTGCATTTCGCTACCCCAGTTGGAGTAGGAAAGTCAGACATGTGCGCTACGCCAACTGGCGTTGAAAGTTCGCTCGTCATTGCTGACAGCTACGCTTTCATTTAAATGAAACGTTTAAAAATGATATGCATAATACTGTTGTAGCCATCTCCATCTCGATCCATCAATAAAATGGATTTCGCCGGACTTGATTTGCCGTTTTGTTTTGGGTATGTAAAGTAAATAAATTGCTTTTACGTTTGTCGTGTACTCGCCTATGGCACACGTGTTCTTTTACTGTGATTGTAAAAAACGACTCTCCTTGAAAACGAACATAACATTTATTTCTACGACAAGTTATTCTCTATGCCAGAGGTGTCCAAACTACGGCCCGCGGGCCAAACCCGGCCCGCCAAGTGATTTTATCCGGCCCGCGAAGGGAAAAAACTGAAGAACAATTTCCAATTGCATTTGCAGTAAAGATCATTGCCGATTTAAAAGAAAAATTTCAAAAGCGATTTTCTGATTTGGACATGAATTCAAAAGAAATTCGGCTGTTCCAAAATCCATTTGATTGCAACGTTGCTGAAATTTCAAGCCAGCTTCAAATAGAAATTATCGATCTTCAAGCAAACGAACAAATCAAGGACAAATACAAGGAAGGAAACTTAATAGATTTTTATAAATATTTGGATGCAAAAGAGTTTCCAAATTTGAAGAAATTTACTCGTAAATTCATTTCAATGTTTGGGACTACTTACGTGTGCGAACAAATTTTTTCTCGAATGAAGTATCTCAAATCAAAATATAGAGCAAATTTATCTGATCATTTGCAGTCATTGCTTATGATTGGTGTAACAAATTTTGATCCCAACTATAAAGACATTCTTCAACAACAACAACAACAAAAAAAAAACAGTTTCTTCATTCGCATTAGAAGTTGCATGAAAATATTTCAATTTATATAAAATAATTATACTTTGTGTTAGGTTCACATAAAAAACAGCGATGATGAAAGCAAACATCGCCGAATTTATAATTTTTTTTTTTAAGTAAGTGATTTTTTAGTTTTTTGTGAATCTGGCATCTTCCATAAAAAATTCTTATTACGAACCGTTTATTCTTATTATGAACAATACTACCGTTTGTGATGTTGAAAAATAAATGTTCCTTTTTATATATATTGAATGAAAATATTTTACTTTTTAAAAACTACTTTCTGTTGAGTCTGTGACTCAGAAGTACGTTGGTAAAGTATAAACAGGTAAAGGAATACCGTTTATAAAGTGAACTTCCTTAAAAATTGGGCAAAGATTTCGGCGAAATCTTTGGTTTGCCCTAACATTTGGCGTCCGCGACAGGATCTTTTGAATTACTTTTTGACCTATTTTTTGAATTATTAACATGTTTTTATCAGTGAAGTCCTGCAAAAAAGAAGATTTAGCTTATGTGGCTAAAGAAATTGGCGAAGAAGTGCCGGCAACGGCAAAGATCTGCGATCTGAAATCAATAATTTTAAATAGTAATGAGTACAAAAGTGATCCAGATTTTGTTAAAGGACTAATAGAGGATTCTGTGACAGAGAGAAAATTGAAACAAGAAAAAGAACAAGATATAGAATTGGAAAAGTTCAAGCTGAAACAACAACAAGAAATTGAGTTAGAAAAATTGAAAATTAATAGTGAACTACAATTGGCGAGATTGCAAGCACAAAATCAAGGTGTTATTTATCAGGAAATTCCCGAAACTAGTAGTGTAAAGAAAAAAATCACTCTTCCTAAACTTCAATTCCGACAGTTTGGCGATGATTTAAAAGACTGGTTACCCTTTTGGAGTCAGTTTGAACATATTGATAAATATCAGGATATTGCTCCTGAAGACAAATTTCAGTATTTGGTGCAAGCCACTGTCGTTGGTTCAAGAGCAAGGGAAGTTGTGGAAAGTTTTCCGCCAACAGGCGAAAATTACCCCAAGGCTGTTAACAGTTTAAAGACTCGTTTTGGGAGAGAAGACCTTTTGGTGGAAGTCTATGTTAAGGAGATGTTGAAGCTAATCATTTCGGTTCAATCTCATCAAAAATTATCGCCAACATTTCTTTATGACAAAATAGAGTCTTATTTGCGAGCTCTGGAAACTCTGGGAGTTACAACAGATAAATGTGCATCGATTCTCTATCCTATGGTTGAATCGTGTTTCGATGAGGAATTTCTAAGAGCCTGGAATAGAAGTCCTGCATCTCATTCTGCAAACGATGCAAAGGAATGGTTGGAGAATTTAATGTTATTTCTCGAAGGAGAAGTAGAGGGACAGGAAAGAATATCCCTGACGATGTCCGGTTTTGGTGCTAAAAAGGAGAAGCTAAGATTCAAAGTAAAGAGAAATATATTCAGAAAATTCAAAGAGGCAAAATTCCTACTGCAGCGATGTTACTTGCATCATCCAAATCACCTGAATTTAAGAAGCAAAAATGTATATTTTGTTCCGGCAAGCATGCCAGTTCTGATTGTTTTAATGCTCAAAAACTATCTCTCGAAGAAAAACAGAAGATAGTAAGGGACAAGAACTGCTGCTTCGCATGCCTTCTTCCAGGACATGCAGTTAGGAAATGTCAAAAGTTTTTAAAATGCCCTGTTTGTAGTAAAAGGCATGTAATTTTGATGTGTGATCAACTTGACGGTCTGAAGAATACAAATCAGAAGAAACGGGAGGAAGAAAGTTCGTCAGGGAACGATGTGAACTTGTCAAAAGTAAACCCAAATCCAAATGTTTTCCTTCAAACTTTCAAATCCAAGCTTCTCTCTGGTGATAAAGAGAAAACAGTTCGTGTGTTGTGCGATACCGGTTCACAAAAGTCGTACATACTAAAGAGTATTGCAGAAGAAATTAAATATCCCATTAGTCGCCAAGAGATAATAAAACATTCATTGTTTGGTGGAGTTTCTACTAAGGAATGTAAGCATAACTGCTATAAAATAAGATTAAAACAACTAAATGGGAACTACACCTGTAATTTTGAAGTTTTAGATCAAGCTATTATTTGCGAAAATGTACTACCTGTGAGTGAAGGCCCTTGGTTGGAAGAGTTGAAACATTTGGGTGTTGTCTTAACTGACACAAACGTCTCTTGTGAGTCTTTACAAGTCCTCATAGGCGCAGATATTATGGGTAAACTTCTAACAGGCAAAAGAAAGCAATTGACTTCAGACTTAGTTGCAATCGAAACCCAACTTGGATGGACATTAATGGGAAAAGTTCCACATGTAAATTCTGAAAGAATTAACTTAGCCATGTCTGTAACATCATTGTTTGTAAAGGAAGCTGAAATTTCTGATCTATGGCAAACTAGATGTAATTGGAATCAGAGATCCGATGGAGAAAATATCTAAGCATGGAATAGACCTAAAGGCTAAAGAGCATTTTAATAAAACGGTGAAATTAAATGAAGACAACCATTATGAAGTTTGTTTGCCATGGGCTGATGATAGTTCTCCATTACCGGATAATTTCAATCTCGCCAAGAAAAGGCTTGAAGTGACCACTGAAAAACTTTTGACTTGTATGACAAATATGAAAAGGTATTTCAGGAATGGCTTGAGGAAGGAATCATTGAAGAAATTCCTTCATATGAAATTTCTTTGTTTGGTTATTATTTACCTCATCGACCTGTAATTAAGGAGAGTAGCAATACAACTCCCATTAGACCAGTGTTTGATGCATCAGCCAAGTTTCAAGGCCATTCTTCTTTAAACCAATGCTTACATTGTGGGCCAAATCTTATTGAACTGATTCCTGATATTTTGGCACGATTCAGTGAGAAGAAATTTGGTATCACTGCAGATATTAAAAAGGCTTTTTTGCAAATAAGTGTTTCCAAAGAAGACAGAGATTACTTACGTTTTCTTTGGTGGCAAAACTTAGAAGAAAAGAAATTAAAAGTGTTTCGTCACACAAGAGTTGTTTTTGGAGTTAAAAGTAGTCCTTTTCTACTTGCCTCAGTTATAGAATATCACATTGAAACTTGTAAAGCTTTTGACCCTGAATTTAAGAAGATATTGAAACAAAGTTTTTATGTTGATAATGTTGTAGCTAGTTTGGATAGTCACGAAGATCTAAGCAACTTTATTTCCAAATCTACTTATTTGATGTCATTAGGTGGTTTTGAACTAAGAGATTGGGAAAGTAAAAGCAGCAAAGCTGAGCATGATTGTGAAACTCCTGTCCTAGGTATAAAATGGAATCGCAAATTGGATTCTCTAAGTGTCAATATGAGCTGGATGGAAAATTTAAGCCTCGATAAGGTAACGAAGAGAATTATGCTGTCAGCAGCGCATAAAGTTTTTGATCCAATTGGATTCACCGCTCCAGTTATGCTTTGCCCGAAGTTAATGTTACAAAAGGCCTGGAAAATGTCCATAGGATGGGATGCGGAAATTACAGGCAATCTGCGTAAGGAATTCTTGCAATGGTTTCAAAATCTAAAGATTCTCGAAGAAATTAATATTCCCAGGTGGATAAATGTAACAGCAGAAAATTTAAATCACAGCACAATTCATACCTTTTGCGATGCAAGCAAAGATGCTTATGCTGCAGTGGTATTTCTGAGATTAGAAGAAGAAACTGTAAAGCTGTCTTTTCTTGCTGCTAAATCAAGGATAGCTCCCTTAAGAGGTGGTACAATACCACGTATGGAACTATTAGTTGCCTTGATAGGAGCAAGATTAACAAATTCAGTTGTTGAAGCATTGAATTGGAAAGAAGTAAAATGCTACTATTGGAGCGATTCGACTACTGTTCTAGCCTGGATACGTAGAGAAGAGAATTGGTCAGTATTTGTTCGAAATAGAGTACGGGAGATAAGAAAATTAACTTCTCCTTTAGAATGGAACCATGTAGCTGGTGAATTGAATCCTGCAGACTTGCCATCTAGAGGCTGTACAGCAAAACAACTTTAGTCATCCAGATGGTGGGAGGGCCCACAGTTTTTGCAAAAGCCCCCCGATTTTTGGTTTCATGAAGATATTTTATGTGAAGCATTGATAAATTCCCGACTCCTTACCTATGTGTCTGAAAGCGATAATCTCGTGCCAATATCTCCTTTGTCATTCCTACAAGATATCAAAGAATGGAGTACGCCGGATATTGATGCTATAGATCACAAAAGTTTAAATCGTAGGTTAAAATATCGACAAAATTTACAAAAGGATTTACGCAACCGATTTAGAAACGAGTATCTGGGACTTCTTGTACAAAAACCCAAATGCAGACACTCGTAAACTTGCAATTGGAGATATTGTGTTAGTTGGAGCAGACAACTGCAAGAGAATCAACTGGCCACTGGGACGAATAATAGATATTCTTCCTGGAAAGGATGGGATTGTTCGACTGGTAAAAATACAAACTTCGCATTCAAAATTACTTCGTCCAGTTCAACGTGTGTATCCCTTAGAAATATCAGCTGATAATGACTTTTTACCACACATGAAAATAGATCGCAAGAAAAGTACAGACGGCAAGGAGCCATTGTCGGAGTATAAAGGGAAACTTTCAAGAGCAGGAAGAAAGATAAAAGTTCCAGAGAGACTAAATTTGTAGAAGTCATAATTAGAATTATGTATTTATTATACTGTCTATTGTTAATATTTACACTATTTGTTATGTGATATTGTGTATTCGTTAGAATTGCTATTTTTTTTTTGTAATGAATGTTGATTATTTCATAATCAACAAGTGGGAGGATGTTAGGTTCACATAAAAAACAGCGATGATGAAAGCAAACATCGCCGAATTTATAATTTTTTTTTTTAAGTAAGTGATTTTTTAGTTTTTTGTGAATCTGGCATCTTCCATAAAAAATTCTTATTACGAACCGTTTATTCTTATTATGAACAATACTACCGTTTGTGATGTTGAAAAATAAATATTCCTTTTTATATATATTGAATGAAAATATTTTACTTTTTAAAAACTACTTTCTGTTGAGTCTGTGACTCAGAAGTACGTTGGTAAAGTATAAACAGGTAAAGGAATACCGTTTATAAAGTGAATTTCCTTAAAACTTGGGCAAAGATTTCGGCGAAATCTTTGGTTTGCCCTAACACTTTGTTTGATTAGTATTTTGTATTTTCAAGTTACAATAAAATAGCATTAATTAATAGTATTTAATGCTACTTTACTCATAATGATATTTTTCAATTTGTATATACATGTGGTTCCGTATAACATGGATCTAATTTCGATCCGGCTCGGGCCGCGAAAAGTTTGGACACCTCTGCTCTATACGAATGAAATTGAAATGACTACATTGACGATGGGAACCAGATCTGAATCCTTTTTAGCCGTTGCCCTACAGCGCTTCTCACCTTTCCCAAGTTCTTGATTCCTAAAACCGAATTGAGTGGTTACTGGCTTCTTCAAAGATTGCGGATTCACGTGACAGCGTTACTTGTGTGTTTTTGTTATTCAATTGTATTTATGTTATAGATTTTTCGTCTATGCTCGTAGTTTTAAACATATCGTTTTTAGGTGAGGTTAAATTTTTTTATCTGTCATAATTTGATAGTTGCGCACGCATATATATCGAAATTACCACGCGAACAGAGTCGCGGGTTATAGCTAGTATGCTTATGATTTTGAATGTATCGTTTTTAGGTTAGATTTAATATATTTTGATTTTTCATTATTCGATAGTTTTTTCGTACAAATACATCAAAATTTCCAATATATATATATATATATATATATATATATATATATATGTATGTGTGTGTGTGTGTGTGTGAATACATACACAGACACATATATAATAACTAGTATATGACACACATCGGACATCTTTATTGAAAACACACAACTCATCGTTCTTTTTTTAATAAAAATATACTTTCACAAACAAAATGACAAAACACAGTCCATTCGTCTAGGAGACGATCTTGAGGATGTGCTCGTAGCCGGCCTGCAGCAAGAACTTGAAACCCGGGTTGTCGGCCAGCTCGCTCAGCTCGGAGGCCTGCAGGAGGTCTTCGAGGGGGGGAAGGAAGTCGTGGATTTCAACGCCTGGAAGAAGCAATGTATTATGACTCGAACGATTCTTTCCTTTTATTCACAGCGCAAGACAGAGTTGAATGAGGTTATTCACATGGATGAATGAAGAAAAGGTGCCGTGAAAGAAACTCACGGATGCATAACTTAAATACACTTTTTAAATCGTAAATAGCGTAAGCGATATTTTCGCAGAGATCGTAGACAAACCAAAATATCTCGTTCCAAACTGGAATACAGGTGGAAAACAAATAATTGAAACAGGAAATATAAAATTTATGAGGATTGGCAACACAATGGAAACATTGGCATCAGTTTCCTTAAAAAACGGAAATTTTAAAAATCTTCGTCGAGCAAATCTTCCTCGATGTTTCTCAAATCTGGTTATACCACAATGCCAAACAGAATGCTTAGTTTAATCTATCTATTAAAAACGGTAACACAAATTCATTAATCTAAATTAAATATCCCATTGTTTGTACAGTAAAACAGATCTAAAATACAGTAAAAGCTCCTTATTCGCGCTTCCTTCATTTGCGGATTTAAAAAATGCCACCCAATTCCTATATTCGTGGCTAAACACTGAAACCGACTGGAGGTTTAGTTTAGTTATATTCAAGTCCCGTTTTGAAGCAACACGATGGCTGTTTTGGGATGGACCTTGTCGTTTTGAACCACGGTCAGAAGACGACACCTGAACTGGCACCCCCCTCTCCACACCAGCGGGAGGACGTTTGGCCTGACAGATTGAACGTGCAAGAGACCCACTCATACGACGGTTCTTCGGTGGATTCGAGTCTCGAACCTGAAACTCTCCGGTTCCGAAGTCGAGACCTTACCACTAGGAAACCGCGGCCTCAACCGACTCGGAGGAAATGTTCCATTCACAGCCCAAGGAAGAAGAGGCATCCACAAGCTCTGGAAACGTGGCATTTCATTTGAAAAATCGGAGTGAATGGCAAATGAGCTTTGCGATTTCTTCATGAATGTCTACGGAACGAAGTCTTATTTTGAAGAGGCAAATGGCTAATGCGACTGCTGCGTATCCGTCTGAATGGAAGAAGCTTTTGAAAACTGCCAAGCAAGAGAAAATGACAAAAATCTTCAAACCATTGCCTTAAGAGAATGAATCAAAATGTTCAAAAACTTCAATTTTTTAAAAATTTTATTATTTTGTCACCTCGGAACATACCCTTCCGTACTCTCGGTTTCTGTATTCGCGGCCTATTTACGGAACCCCGCGAGTAAAGAGCTTTTGCTGTATCGCTACGACACATATTCATCATTTGTGATACAAACACTGTTATGATTTCAATACGAGAAAACAGAAACAAAGAGAAAGGCCACCTTGATCGAACGCCAGTTCAACAATCTGGAAAAAAATGGTCTGCTTGAAAGCTTCCAGTGGATTGCTGATGTCAAGAGTCTCCCAACTGTAGGAATAAAAACACAAGAGTTGGTTTTTTACAAGATTAAAATCCATTCGACCCAGCAATAATTTATTCCAGTTAATAAATAAATAATTAATGAGCAAATAAGCAATTTCACTATATAAAAAATTGTTCTGATATTTTTAATAATTCTAACAGCATTCATTTTTATTTCTATAAGATAAAGGAGAAATTACTAATTAAATGCGTGGAAATGAAGTCCAAAAAACATGCTTGATTCTTGCTACATGCGATGTTCATTTGACTAGTTGTGAATCTTATAAAAAAAAACAAGTTGTGGTTTTTTTTATAAGATTCACAATTAAAACAAATTCGATCCAACAATAATGAGACAAATTTATTTAAGTTAATAAATAATTAATAAAAAAATTAACAATTTTACTGGGTAAAAAGGTAGTTTTGATATTTTTAATGATTCTAACAGCATTCAAAAATATTAATTAATATTAACACAAACAGTACATAGCGCTTAAACAAAATGTTCAATAATATTTTAAAATAAGCTATTTATAAAACAATTACTAAGAGTTTTAAAATTTCTTAAAAGGATAGTTTTTTGACTGGAAACAATTGAACATTAGACAAATTCTCAAATTATTCCTGAAAAGCTCTTTATTTAAAGTAATTGGGGTCAAAAGGAATACACATATTTAAAAAATAGAAAAAAAACATAATTAAAAATAGTCTCACAAAAAGACCCATCGGACTTCAAATTTGATATTCATGTAACATAAATTAATTCAAAAATATAATTATTAACTTAACTCAAAGAATGGAAGAAAAAAATCTTTTTAAAGTTGTCCAAATTATGCAAAGCATTTGATAAAAATAATTCAAGACCAATTCGACTTACAATTTTAAATTCAAATAACAGAAATAAAATCAGATTTAATTATCTATTAATTAATTAGAGGATTTGTTCCTCATTTCATTCAAGGAATGGGACAAAAAAATCCTTTTAAATTTGTTCAAATTAAGCCAAGCATTTAATAAAAATAAAATTTACACCTTTTTTAAAATAAAGTCATATGAAATGAATAAAATAGAAAACATTACTTGTCTCTGAGAACAGCTTTTGCCCAAATACGCATTCTTAAGTTGTAGATTTCAGGGTCATCCAATGGCTAAAGAAAATGAATTTTTTTTGAAAAATTATAATTTAGTGAATAAGCATTATTCAAATTGTTTAAATAAAATATTTTTTTTAAAAAATCTAGCAACTTCCCAAAAAGTACCGTATGGAAGACTTTAGAATATTAATAATTTCTCAAACAAACATCCATCCCAAAAATAATTTACGTACTATTACTGAAGGGGAAAAATGGCTCCTAAATAGCTTGATATTAAGAAATTTTTGAAGAAGAAACAATCAAGAACAGAGGTTCCCAACCCTTTTTGAACCGGCGCCCCCTTTTCTAGTGAATATTTCAATATCCCCACCTTCCACTCCAGATAAATAAGAGCGTACGTAATGCATGGTGAAAACAAGAATTTAATAAAAAAAAAAACTAATAGATAGAATATTATTGAAATTGAAACGCTACTGAATTGCTTCTTCAATTTAAAAAAAAAAAAGAGGAATAAAATTTTTAGCTTGCCTGTCCTAAGGACAGGCAGGGATTTGGATGATACGAATCAATTCATAATAAACTACTGCTTTCTAAATGAGTAAAACTGACAGTTTCAGAGACCCATCAAAACGCATACTTAATTGTATTAAAATTTAAAGACAGCGAATTTCTAATTCAACTAATGAGAAGGTCGAATTTCATGTATTTTAAGGAACTTGCTCATATCAGGCTCAATTTCACTTAAAAACAATCGCCGCGTTCAGTAACACGGAGCCGATTTCCCTTTTTCGTCACCAATGTTGCCTGAGCACTCCATCCACGTTCTGCTCTATATGAAGAGCTATCAGAAGTCGTTGAACAGTCGCCCCTAATCCTGAACGTAGTTGCGAAATAGACTTCTGCAGCCAAAATTCTTGAATTTAGTTTTTAGATCCTCATTTGTCGTCAGCTCTTCTCACTGAGGTGATCCTGCTGTGTTGACCTTGGAAAAAGGATCCCCAACCCTGTCTCGTCTGTCCCTGCTTAAAATGGAATCGCTCCTTGAAGTCATTGTACACTACATTTGGTGTACACTCTCACGATCCCCCCGTGACATATGAACGCCCCTTCCTTTTTTCTGGGTCTTTGACCGCCCCCCTGAAAGTTTCAAACGCCCACAAGAGGGCGCTATCGCCCACGTTGGGAACCTATGATCCAGAAGATTATGTTTGGATAATTAGAGACCCTTACCTTCTTTATGAAGTTGAGGAGATCCAATGCAATCTTAAAGTCATAAGCATTAGCGGTGGAATTTTCATCAGAAATGTACATCTGGAAAAAGTAAATGACATCAGTAACAAGACAAAAACTAAATTTATTGTTTTTAATAAGAATGCAATAGAAGAATACATCCCTGAGTTACTGAATAAAAGCGTACCTCGATTAATTCTTCGGGAGAAAACACCCTCATGTTTCGGGGATCGATTCCATAAGCCTGTAAAGTCAAAGAAAATTATTTTGTAAGAGCATATGAATACTATGAACGTAATCACACTTATCCGAAAGATCGATTCATGAACAACATTTCATTTAAAATACATCGAACACTAAGAAAATAAGTAGAATCGTTTGAAATAAATTCTCCTAAGCCTAACCTCAACTCTGTTGGGGGGCTCATTTTTGGTGCAAAAGTTAGTTTTGAATAAATAAAAAATGAACCGGAATCAAAAGTAGCCAATGTTCTATTCCTGACGTCTGTGTGCTCAATTTCAACAATTCCGAACAGCCGTTCTGGCAAGATTGAGTAACAAGCATCCACTGAAATGTTATATAGATAATTTTTATGTTAATTTAATTAAAAATAAAGTTTTGTTATGTTTCAAAAAAATCTTTGACAACAGATTCTTCTGCCCTATTTCAAAATAACTGGTAAAAAGACAATTTCAGTTTAATCTGAAAATGTACTCTTGATTGTTTATGTATTAAGTCCATTCTAAATGTTAAGGCATCATTTCTTTTGAATGATCTTTGGGTCAACTATTTTCATTCTCAACTAATATGGAGATTAAAAATCAACAATTAAAACAAAACTTCTATGCAATCCTCTATATTTTATTATAATTTGTTTATTTATCTGATTGAAAAATTTGCTATATATTAGCAAGATATTATCTCAAATGCTAGATGATATTCTCTGTGTCAATTAGGTTGAATATCTTTTTTTTTAAACTATATTATGTATAATTAAAAATTCTTTTATACGATTTAAATTTTTTTTTTTTAATGAGACTGCATGTAGCAGAAATCAATCCTTAAATCTTGTAGCTTTTTGAAAAATTAATGACATGTGATAAACAATTTTAAATTTAAATAATCAATAAATTACAAAGAATTGATTTGTTCCTAAGTTATCACTCAAAATATAAATATGTCGAGAGACAATTTGGGAGGAAAAATATACGATTTAAAATATCTATTACATTTTTATTCAATAAGACTATTATAAATAAAATCTTTTTTAAATATAAACAATCTATACACAGAAAAAAAAATTAAATATTTAAAGGAACAATATGAATACTTTCTTGTGCCACAAACTATTTTGAATGACATTTTAAGGAAATTTATTCAAGAATTTTGTTTTTAGTAAACAAACTATTATATTGTATAATAGGAAAGTACAAATAAGTTACACTGAGATGATCTCTTTATATATACATAAAAACAGCAGAAGATGAAATTTGGTTCTTGGTTGAGGAATTTAGGTGCTATTTTTTAATTCTGTAATGGATGCTGGTATTGCAATGCAGAGAGAAGACAAATTTAAAAGTATTTCAAATGAATCCCAGATACACAAACTTTGCGACGTTTCATAATAACGCTGCAGGTGCAAATCTAAATAATGACTCTGCAACCGGATTTGCATTTGAATGAAAGGGATGCAAATAACGCTCAACACGTACGAAATAATAATGATTTATTTCTAAATGTATCAACTTTGTAAAACAAAATTGCCAGTTTTCATAACAAATGCCGAGCAAATTAAAAGGAATCAAAGATGATCTTCTATCAAACATAGGGATACCCTTTTGCTGTATTATCGAAAAAGAAGTGGGAAAATTTGTTATTTTCTTGGCGTAATTAACAGTGAAAACAAAATCGCACATCAAATAAAAGTACAAATGTGTTTTTTTTTCTTGCTTTGCTAACCAATTTAGGGCCCCAAATGGTTTCTTGCACCCAATAGTTCTGCCTCAATTCCCAGAAAAGTTTTTAAAAAAATATTTTTAGCGAATGCAGATAGAATCCTCACTTCCTTCAGAGTTATGAAGGACTTTACTTCTGAAGAAGTTTTGCTCCAGAATTAAAATGTCCATGCAGTTTTAGGTGTCCAGTTAGAACACCTTGTAGTCATCATTTGCTATTTGAGGGAAGGGTTCGTTTTTTGATAAATTTATACTCGCATGTACTTTGAAGATTTTAAAAACAATTTTTACAATACAAAATTTGGCTATTGTATATATATATATATATATATATATATAATGAAACAATATAAATAAAAATAAATAAGGGGGAAAGCAAGACCTTTTGAACTTCCTCCCCCCTCCAAAAAATGAGACATTCTTTAAATTTTATGAATAAAAATATTTAAAGAGAAGCGAATTTCTGTCATAAAACAGAAAATTTCAACCCTTGAATGTCTTTCATTTCCTTTTACTGATAAATGCCTCATACAAGTAGTTGCTGTCTTTTGTCCCTCTGTTCTCGACTTTAATAAAAAAACTACAAATCAATTACTGTTAGGGGTACCAACACCTAACGGAAAACAGAATCACGAACTTCTTTAAATCCAATATGTGAGCCATGTGTCTGAATCATGGCTGCAAAGTACCCTTTTTAATCTTAAAATGGATGTAAAAATCATGTTTGTGCGATCCTATTTTAGGAAGTAATAGCGGGAAAGCGTCGAGATGTCGCTTCCTTTTTAATTCATTCTAATTCTAATTAAAAATTCGAAGAAAGGGCTCCGCGGTGCACCTCCAAGGTATTCACGTGCCAAATTTGGTAGCTGTAGGTCCAACGCCCTGGCCTGTAGAGCGCCAACACACACACATTGAGCTTTATTATAAGTATCGATATAGATAATAAATGCTGAATCCTCTTTGAGCCAATTAAAATGAAATAAATGATTCTCTTCGGTCAAGCATACGGGTGTAATGCCTTAACGCTCTAGCTATACTAAGTATCGAAAAATAAATTGAAAAAAAAAAAAAAAAAAAAAAAGTCATTTTCCTGGAATCATGAATAGCAAAGACGAAATCCCCCATTAAATTAATATGCAAATGCTCATTTTTTTAAAACCAATTGAGGGCCCCAAATGGTTTCTTGCAAAGAGAAGGCGTGAAATTAAAAAATGTCCAAATCAGTTAAGCACTTATTTTTACATTAACAAAGACTGTAGAAAAGGAAAAGTACTTTACCTCCACCACCGTCAGCGGCAGGGCTTCCTGATGAGTGATGAGGTCATGCTCCAGATTCACAGCTAAGAAAGCAAAAAACAAATTGTTTAAAAAAGCATGATTTTTTAAAAAAAGTCGATTTTGAATAGAGAACGCTCCTACCTTCGATCTGACTGCTCTTCACGTTTCCCGGAGCGTCGCTGATCAGAGCGCAGAGTTTGCTCAGGCTCAGCAGAGTCTAGTGGGGGAAAAGAATAGCATAAAAATGCAGAACGCGCATTTTGAAGTTCTGTAAATGAAGTGAATCCATCCACTTTCAAATTGTTTAAGAAAAAAGAGGCTTCAACATAATCCATTCACAAATTTGTTGTACAGTAAAAGCTCCTTATTCGCGAATTCTAAAAATGCGACCCAATTCCTATATGCGCAGCTAAACATTTCTTCATTTGCGCATCTATATTGCGAATTTCTTCATTTGCGCAT
>JAPMOQ010026933.1:11014-86957 GCA_026543055.1 Argiope trifasciata | reverse complement strand
ATTTCTTCATTTGCGCATCTATATTGCGAATTTCTTCATTTGCGCATCTAATAAGTGCTACATAATAATAAAAGAATTCCAACCCAATATCCTTTGGAAATGCCATCCAACGGACTCATGAAAAAAGTGAAAAAGATCTCATTACAGCTTTGCCTAAAGTATGTTGTTCAATGATATCGCCGAGGACTTTGACAGAAGCCGCTTTCGCCGCGATCGTTGTTTTCGAGAACATAAACAAACAGAATGAAAGCAAGCGTATTACTCAATGAATAGAGTATATTTGTAGAATGAACGACTAAGAAATGAAAATTTACTCACCTCATTCCGAAGATTCATTTTAATCTGACCCAAAGAAGGCACATCTCAAAGACTATTTCATCTGTTTGAATATGTAACGATTAAAGCCTGGAGCAAATGATACGGAACGGACGACTCAATGGAATACGATAATCCACCGGAAACATGAATAAGAAAAATGAACAGACAGGAAATAATAATAATAATGAAAAACTAAAGTCTTTGACTGCAAACATAGCCGAAATCGCGAATGGAATAGGACGAGATGGGTTCGAACAGATCGAATCAAGTGACATTCAGGAATGGCTTGAATCGCAAGACGAAGATCTGACTTAAACCGACTTGGAGGAAATTCACAGCCCGTTGAGGAAGAGGCTTCCCCAAGCTCTGGAAGCGTGACATTTCATTTGAAAAATCTGAGTGAAGGTGGCAAATGAGCTTGGCGATTTCTTTATGAACGTCTATGGAACAAAGTCTTATTTTGAAGAGGCAAACTGATAAGGCAACTGCTGCGTATCCGTCTGAATGGAAGGAGCTTTTGAAAACTGCCGAGCAAGAGAAAATGACAAAATTCTTCAAACCATTGCCCAAGCCTTAAGAGAATGAATCAAAATGTTCAAAAACTTCGATTAAATGGATTTTTTATTATGTTGTCACCTAGGAACGTATATCCTATACTCCCGTATCAATGAGCCTTCCGTATTCACTGTTTCTGTATTCGCGGCCTATTTATGGAACATATACCCCGCGAATAAGGAGCTTTTGCTGCACTTACAAATTCACTTTAGGAAAGCCAAATAATTGACTCACATATAGTATTAATCTTGACAAAAATTATAAACCGTCATATGAAAACAATTTTAAAATGTCATATCTCATTTTGAATGTGGCCGATTTTCACTCGTTTGCTGGTTACATGTACAACTTTATGTCACGCATCAGTGAAGCATTACAGACTGCTTATATTCCGAGCAAATTTTTGACACTCAAGTTTTCAGAATTAGTTCAATAACTAATGAAATGAATCAAAAGATTTTACTGTCGGGGAAATACTTTTTCATTGACAGGCGTTTTTGGAAAAATTAAATCACGAATTTATGGTGAAAATGCACATAATATGTATATTTTTACTCAAAACCTCTTCGTATCTCAAAAGCTTTCTTGGAGTTTCGTTCATTTCATTCATCATTGTATCCTATAACTTGTGTACAAAGAAAAATAAGATTTCTACATTACCATTTTGTGTGGAGTTTTAAGCGTTTTGCATGAATTTTATTAAAATTGATAACAAATTTTCCTATTTATCAAAATAATTTTGAGATAATAAAAATAACTGCCAGATATTTTCAAATAATTTTGTTGCGTTTATAATATTTTATATTATCACTGATAATACATCTAAAAACTAAGCTTTAAATAGTATTTTAAAAACATCTAATTTTTCAAAATAAATAAAACAGTTCTTCTTTCATGAAAAGGAAGATTTGACTTTTCATCTAGGGTCTTCAGTTTTCAGCAGAAATTTGTCTTTGACTTCCCTTTTCTCAAAACTTGAACTTTTACTGTTTTTAGTCCATTTAAAGTAGTTGGCAGTTTCTGTTGGGAATAAGTCAGAATTCTCCTATTTATAAGGACAGCATCCGCCATCGGGTTCAAATGTTTCGAATCCAGCTCATTCGATGCACTCACATAAGAGCAGAAATCTAATAAGAGGGCTCTTATTGGCATAGCATTGAAGAAGAGGAATTTTTGTGTATCGCCGTACGTATCAATAAGAAGTCAAATGTTAGAAAAAAAAGAGCGACTGAACTTTTGAAATGTTGTTTGTCCTTCGATAAGTATGCTTTTACTTTTCGCTCTGGTTACGAGGTGCAACCACGTTTAAATAAATTAAAAGTGATTCCCTCATCGTCACAGCGTGGATCTCTTTCTTAATAGATAAATGCAATTTATTCATGAGGCCAAATTTATCTCAATTTTTACCCATCTATTATTATCCAAATTCTATTTTTACCCATCACTTCTCAAGATTTTTCTTACATTTTGGTTCGTTTCGTTCATCATTGTTTTCTATAACTCGTGTACAAAGAAAATTAGGACTGCTGCATCACCATTTTGTGTGGAATTAATTAAAATTGACATTTTCCCCTTTCTCAAAATATATTACATTTTCAAATAACAGTATTTTGTATTCTCACTGACAATTCATCTAAAATTTATAGCTTTAAATAGTAGTTAAAACATCCAATTTTAAAAATTTTCTTTCCTTCAAACGTAGTCGGATCCCTTAGATCCCACTGAGCGCAAGAGCAGACAGAGAAGCCCACCTTCTTCCGACTCAGGTACTGCGTCTCTTTGAGGGCGAGCTGCTTCAGCGTGGCGTGTGCCGCGTCGTACTTCTGCTCTTGGACGAAGAAGAGCCACTTCAGGCTCTCGTGCCCTTGGAGGAAATGGCCCAGAGTCTCGCGCTGACCGAGTTGCTTGTCGAAGATCCGGCCTTTCTGACCTGCGGCGAAAAAAAAAAGCATAAGATCTTTTAATACACATTCACAGATACAGGGTGTTGGAAGAAGATGATCCGAAATGCAAATTACCAATGACGTCATAAACTGGGTTCATAAGTAATGACTATATATATATATCTGTTTTTATTCACAACAAGATGCTGGCTGGCTGATTAGATGTTTTGAAATAAAGTTTATTTGTTTTACTGCACCTCTGCTGATTTATTTCTTTAAAAGGATGATCACATCCAACAAAGGTTATGGGCCATTGTGCCGTTAGCAGTATGCCAGAAGCCAGCAAACAACCATTGTCATTGAGCTGTCAACAAATGCCGTTTAGACATTTGCTGACTCTTAAACTTCAAATAGTAACTTTTACTTAAGTTCAATAAGCAGAGCAGTCAACAGTGAACTTTGATGGTTAATCTTCTGGGGCCGTTGGAGAAAACAGAAATGGAAAAGATGGAAAGTCAGCTTTTTGTATTTCCAAAACTGAATGCATCCAATTACAGCCAGTGGAATATAGATATGAAAGTACTACTTATCGACCGAAACTGCTGGGAATTTATTGAGAGTGAAGCCGTTGAAGAACCGACAGATACAGCAGAAAAGCAGCGATTCAAGTGGCGGCGAGAACGAGCATACACCACTATTTACCAAGGAGTGGAACGTCAATTTTTGCCTTTAATCTCAAATACCTTGGATGGTAGAACAGCATGGCAAATTCTTCAGTCAAACTTCGAACCCAAGTCTAAAGCCAGATTAGCAAGCTTAATCGATGAATTCTACGATCTGAAATTTAAAGAAGAGGAAGAGACAATTGGAATATTCTGCCGAAGAGTTCAAGAACAACGACAATTAATTAGTGAAGCAGGATTCGAAATGCCTGAATGCCTCGTATGTTTCCAGTTGATCCGAAAGTTACCAGCCGAGTACGACAATCTAGTGCAAATTCTTTATCGACTAGATGATAAACAGTTTACGTTGACAAATATTGAAACCCAACTTCTAAGTGAATCCGGAAGAATAGTACTAAAGAAAAATGATAAAGGCGAAGAAACAGTTGCCGATGCTTATGTTTCTAAAGTTAATTCAAAGAATAGAAAGTCTCCAATCAGCAGTGGAACCGCTCTGGGCCAACTAAAAGAACAGAATGATAGTAATTTGAAGCGGAAATACTGTACGTTCTGTAAGCGTCAAGGACATGTTTTCGACAATTGCTACAGACGAAAAGTTAAACCAAATCCTGGGTTACACTATTGTCAAGGAACATTCTACAGCGATGATCAAAGATTAAAACTGTGTTATAATACTACAGCAGTAGTAGACATGGATGAATGGTTGGTGGATTCAGCTGCAACTTCACATTTTTGTAAAGAGAGGGATTGGTTTGAGGAATTTAGGACACTACCTCCATCTGAAGCTTTAATAAGTGACAAGGATTGCAAATCCCGAATATGTGGAATAGGTAACATTCCTTTTTATGTTTATAGTGATGGAAATTTTGTCAAACTTATTCTAAAGAATGTTCTGTATGCACCTAATATGCGTAGAAATTTAATTAGTGGAGCAAAAATTGACATAGCGGGTTATAAAATAATATGGAACAAAAATAAAATGATATTGTATAATAGTGATGGTAAATATTTTATGACTGTTCCTAGAATCGGTAATTTATATGTTGTATCAGGAATGCCTGCTAAGTGTTATGAATCGAATAATGTATATAATTCTAGCAAAAATATTAATGCAGATATTATTCATCGAAGATTTGGTCATGTAAACTTTAACTTAATATTAAAAATGAGCAAGAATAAAAGTATTTATGGTCTTGAAAATACAGTCGGAAGTGTTGAATCATGTGTTGCATGCAATTTAACAAAAATCACTAGAGCATCTTTTAAGCCTAATTTAAGCATACATACTAAGAATTGTCTTGAAAAAGTACATATGGACTTATGGGGGCCATCTCCAACTAAATCTTTAGGTGGAAATTCTTATTTTTTATCGATAATAGATGATTTTTCTAGATATGCCGTTGTGTATCCGATTAGAAAGAAATCGGAGGTATTTAAATGTTTTCGTGAATATGTAGTTAATTCAGAAAGACAGTTAGGTCGAAAATTAAAATGTGTAAGGTCTGATAATGGCCTAGAATTCTGTAATAAACAATTTGAAAGTTATTTAAAATCTTTAGGAATTAAAATGGAGAGATCTACAGTTTATACTCCAGAACAAAACGGTGTAGCGGAAAGGTTTAATCGAACTGTAATCGAGGGTGTTAGAGCAATGCTTCAAGATAGTGGTCTTCCTGCTAGATTCTGGGCTGAAGCTTTACAAACTTTTGTGTATATTCGCAATAGATGTGAGCACAAACTCACGAAAAATATCACACCTGCAGAAATTTGGACAGGAAGGAAACCGCGTCATTTCAAAATATTTGGATCAATTGCTTATGCATATACCTCAAGCATAAAACGCAACAAATTGCAAAATAAAGCAGATATTGGTATCTTTATTGGTTGTGCTAGAAAATCAAAAGGTTATCGTATTTGGTTACCGCGAAAGAGGAAAGTAATTGAAGCAATTCACGCTAAAATCGATGAAAGTAAAAATCGAATGCATATCTTCCAGAATCAACAAATGATCAAAATGTTGAAAGTGAAACCGAGTCAGAACTAGAACAAATTGACATTAGTAAATGGCAAAGGATCGAAAAACCACGTAAGAAAAGCTCGCGTGTTGATGTATATTATTACCCACCTTCGGGAAAACCACGTTTAAGATCAAATAACGACGTGATTAAGTATTGTGAAGAAAATAACCTAAAGTATAAATCTCAATATTTTAATTTTAAGCCTAATCAACAAGGTGAATCGAAAAACTCTGAGAATGTAAGCGACTTAGAAATAACTGAATCTGAGTTATCTAATTTCGCCGTTGATAATTTTCAAGAAGAAATTTATAACATTGAAATTCCAAGAAATTTTAATGAATCTCAGAAAGTACCGGAATGCGATAAATGGAATAAAGCTATGGACGATGAATTAAAAGTTATGAAAGAGCGTAAAGTTTGGAAATTGGTAGATGCACCGAAAGATTCGAAAATCATTGGGTGTAGATGGGTGTACTCAATTAAACGCGATGAGAACACAAAAATTAAACGTTTTAACGCTAGATTAGTCGCATTAGGTTATAATCAAACATTTGGTTTTGACTACACAAGTATTTACGCACCTGTTGTAAATTTTTCTATTGTTAAATTGATATTCATAATTTTAGTTTCGGTGTTGGGGTGGAAGCATGTACAATTAGACGTAAAATCTGCGTATTTATACGGGAATCTAAAAGAACAAATTTATATGAAACAACCTCCAGGTTATTCTGAACCAAACAATGAATATAAAGTGTGTTTATTGAATAAATCAATATATGGACTTCATCAAAGTGGAAGAGTCTGGAATAATGAGTTAAATGCAATTCTATTATCAATTGGATTTTAAGAATTTTAAGTATTGTAATTGTGTTTACAAATATAATAATGATGCAATTCTACTTGTTCATGTGGATGACTGTATACTATTTGGTAGAAATGAAAATAATATAAATTATGTGTTTGCTAAATTACAACAACAGATCGATGTTTTAAATCTTGGTAAAGTGAAATATTTTTTAGGAGTAAATTTTGAGTTTGAAAATGATAAGGTATATTTGCATCAGATGACGTATATTAATAAGCTAAAATCTAAATTTAAAGATTTACCAAAACGTTTTGTGAATCTTCCTATTAAAAATGACAATTCCCTTGAGAATATTTCAGATTCAAATGAGGAAGAAAATGAATTGATGCAAAGATATCCTTATCGATCTCTAATTGGATGTTTATCATTTATAGGTGACAGAAGTCGACCTGATATTTCTTATAGTGTAAATGTAATGTCTCAATTTTGTAATAATTATTCTTTTTATCACTGGTTAAAAGTAGTTGATATTTGGAATTATGTAGCTAATACTAGTGATTATAAAATTAATTTATCAGATGTAAATGCATGTAATCTTATAGCGTATTCAGATGCAAACTGGGGATGTAAAATGACGAGTCGTCATTCAACAAGTGGATATATAATAAATATAGGTGATACTCCAATTTCATGGAAATCTCAAAAGCAAAAATGCATAGCACTCAATTCAATGGAGTCAGAATTTATATCTTTGACAGAGACTATTAAGGAATTATTATGGTATAATAATGTATTAAATGAGATTATTTATTATTAGTTCCTAAGCCAATTTTATATTGCGACAATAAATCTGCTATATATTTTTGTGAAAACCGAATGGAAAATGCTAAAACTAAACATATAGATATTCGTTTACATTTCATTAGGCAATTATTAGATGAGGAAAAATTTATTTCAACCAAATTAAATATGGCGGATTTATTGACCAAAATCCAATCGAAAGAACGACTGAATTATTTTGTTTCCAAGTTATTTGCATTTTGTGGGGTCAATTTGTTGGAAGAAGATGATCTGAAATGCAAATTACCAATGACGTCATAAACTGGGTTCATAAGTAATGACTATATATATATATATATCTGTTTTTATTCACAGCAAGATGCTGGCTGGCTGATTAGATGTTTTGAAATAAAGTTTATTTGTTTTACTGCACTTCTGCTGATTTATTTCTTTAAAAGGATGATCACATCCAACACAGGGAATGCAGAGTCTTATAAAATGTTAGCATGAAAACAGTGATGTCGTTTCACCATTTTCACGTTCATTAAGAACAGTTATAGCATATTTGCCAAGGTAAAAGACTGTTTAAACATTATGAACATAGTGATGTCATTTCACAGTCTTATAAAATGTTCACACAGCACAGCAGGTGCGATGGATGAAACCCATTCAAATGCTTCACACGCGCGCAAGTGAATGTTTTGAATAGAATGGACTCCTCACCTCCAACCCGTACACAATGAGGCACATAAGGATGAAAAAAAAACAAGAAACCTTTTCATCTGTCACGTCAGCCTGTCTTTTATTTCATATCGGTTAAGCGCATTGTTAACTGTAACCTAATACAACTGATTTGAGTTTTAGTGCGTGTTCTGTGGAATAAACACAAAGGATGCAAGAAAACGCCTGCTTATTCCATCCTGAACTTTCAAAGGTATTTCGGGGTTTTTTTAAATTTAAAGCTATTTTCGGCCCAGTTCATAGATGCGCCGGTAGTGCAATAGAGAATGACCTTGAGATAACAAAACACATCATCATTGTGTCAACTTTTTAAGCAAACAAACTCAAATAAAAATGAGGAAGACGCTTGTCTATAATGGAACTTACCTTTGTTCATATACCATTTGAACACAAATTCAGAGAAGTGCTGAAAAGAAGGAAAATCATGTATAATCCTAATCACAAAAAATCATTATAATCGTATATAATCATTATCATGAAAACTCATTATAATCATGTATAATCATTATCATGAAAACTCATTATAATTATGTATAATCATTATCATGAAAACTCAATAAAATCGTGTATAATCATTATAAGAAAAATCGTAATAATCATGAAAAATCATCATTATAATGAAAAATCGTAACATTAATCATTATTATGAAAAATCATCATTGTCATGAAAAATCGTAATAATCATGAAAAATCATTACAATCATAAAAAATCATCATTATCATGAAAAATTATAACAATCATCATCATGAAATATCCTTACAATCATGTATAATCATGATCGTGAAAAATCCTTACATCTAACAACTAACAAAAGACAAACAGAATTGAATATGATGATTCAACAGCAGCGAATGTTCCATTTTAAAGCTTCATTTTGCAGAATGTTGTCACCATCTTTACTAGACAGAGGAATATTACAAGAAATAATAAATTAAAGTGTTGAAGGAATGCTTCAAACTCCTTTTGCGGCATAGCATAGAACGCTCGCCAAACTTCCAGCGGCGACAGTGTGGGCTCGAATGGTGCCAATGGGTAGGTTGAATTTCGCCAAGGATCAAAACGGCGATGTTCGGGTCTGAAGTCACTTTATCCCTTCGACAAAAGCGATCGCTCGTGTCCAGTGGCCTATTAAGAAGTCACCACACCCGAATCCACCTTGCTATTCTCTAGTAATAATGAGTTTCTGAGATACTTTCATTTAAGGTATCCGACTGCATTGAAAGGAAAGTTTTTGAAAAATTGGATTTTTAAAAAACTATTTATGGTTTTTAGATGCATTATCTATTACAAATACTGCAAATACAAAGAAGTTCTTTGAAAATATAATATTATTTGAGAAATAGGAAAATGTGTTGTGAATATTAATGAAATTTAGCCAAAACGGTGAACACTTTACACAACACTGTAATGCAGCCCTCCCATTTTTCTTTGCACGCAAGTTATAGAATACAATGAACAAAATGAACCAACATCTAAGGAAGATCATGAGACGCAAAGAAGTGACGGGTAAAATTATGCGTATATAGGCATTTTTCCATTCATTCGCAACTTCATTTTTCTAAAAACACCTATAAGTGGAAAAGTATTTCTCCAGCAAGAAAGTGTTTGGTTCATTTCATTGCTCATATTATTTCAAACACACGCTGAAATTCTTGTGTGAATTTCTCTATTAGTTTTTGAGATATCGCGTGAACGGTGGAGGAATTTTATGAAAAAAGTTAAGAAAACGGAAGTGAAAGACACATTTGAGTGAAAAAATATGTGACCCTAGATGATAGGTGAGGTTTTCCTTTTCTAAGAAAAAGTAAACTGCTTTGGAAAGAGGAAAATCTAAACTACAAGAAATAATAATTGTCGCTGTGATCTATAAAAAGTGTTTTTAACGTAGCCGGATACTTTAAAACTGGAATATATCGCTCTCTCACATAAATACAGCAGCTATCTCTTGCAAAGTACGACATTAAAATTAGGCTATTCTGTTTCGACACGTCCAGCACATTTAACAAAGATAAAACCAATAAAGGAAATTATATATTGTTACGGATTTTCCTAATCCCACTTCTGACACCAAATTGCTACGGATTTTTCCTTAGCCTATATTAATTCATCGGTTTCTTTGTTACCTTGTATAATGGGTGTGCATGGTGTTGATGACACACAGACAATGATCAGTCCTTCAATAGACGACACAACAGAGACGTTTATTCACAGGACGAAGACAAGACAGCACACAGACGACAAATATGTACAGTTGAGAAGAACACACAGGACAACACACTGCAGATAATAGTCCGCAGGCATAAATTCCGTATTGACAATGTCCACAGCTCACAAAGCGGCCAGATAGGATTCAGCCTGAGAGGGAATCTTTAAGGGATTCTGTCTAAACTCACGTAGCTCTCTCCGTAGCAGGCTGAAATTATTCCTCTGTCTCTTCTTGCCTTCGCTGCGGACTCACTACTTCGCACAGAGGGACTACTCCTCAGTTCCCGACGACGACACACGACGCAGGTTTCATCAGAATATGTCACACAGCAGTCTTCCGTTCAGGACTCCTTAGTTTAAGACCTCTCAATTTAGGTCTACTCCTTTTCCAATTAATTCCACTACGCAGACTGACTTCCTTATATAGTGGCGGGAGGCGGGGTTAACATCTTCTGGAACAATCAGGAGCATTCTGGATGTATCTCGGCTCCTAATGGACGGATCGGGAAAATTCTTTCCATTTTGTCGCCAAGCCTTGGGACCTCTGACGTAACACCCATTCCCTATCCAATACATATTACTGTAAATCTCTCTTCCTTCCGATCACAGTATCAGTGTGGGAAATCAAAAGTACGCGTTCGTAATCATATCTTTTCTGCAAAATAATTACCTGCTCAGTGAACTGCAACATGTATCTCTGTAGTCTGTCGCTGTCTTTCGTGTCTTCACAAATGTGCATCAACATGTCAAAGTCCGTGTACTTCTCGGCAATGGCAGCCGCCCGCTCGTATTGATCCACAGACACTGAAAAATAAGCAAAGGAAGCAGAGTTCGTTTATTCACGGCTTTTTCTTTTCATTAAATTACACTAAAATTTGATGCATATCTGCAATGTTAGCATCAAAATCTATACTTATAATAAAGCTCAATGTGTGTGTGTGTTGGCGCCGTACAGGCCAGACCGTTGGACCTACAGCTACTAAATTTGGTGCATGGATACCTTGGAGGTGCACCTCGGAGCCCTTTTTTCGAATTTACAATAAGTATTAGAATGAATTAAAAATAAAGCGAAATTTCGACGTGTTTCCGCCATAGCTTCCGAAAATATGATCCACAAACATGATTTTTACATTCATTTAAAGATAAAAAATTTACCTTTCTAATGGTATCAGTGTTTCAACGTATAATTGAAGCTTCTATTTTTAACGAATTGTTAAAGAAATATTTTAACTCTGTTCTTCAACAATACATTTCGCACGAAACAACATTTGATCTGCACGAGCACGTCAAGGGGGAAAAAGATTAGGTTTTATCAGCGTGTTGCCATCCTATTGACAGAAGTTCAAATTTAAAAAAAAAATTATCATCGCAAATGAAATCTACAGAAATGCAACTTTCAGCACGTGACTGGATGAAATAAAAGAAACATAAAATGTGATATTTTCTAAAAAACTAACTGCAAAGCAAAGGTTTCTATAATCGTTTGCAATATCTAAATAAGTAATTCAACAAATCTTCTTTATTTACGGTAAACATGATTGATGCTAATATTTAGAATTTTTCTACAATGACTCTTGAAAATATGACAGCATAAAACTGTTTTTAAATCCTCTGAAAAATGACTTCTTTTTTTTTTCATTGATAACAATGTTTTAACCTATAAATTCAGTTTCTATTTTTATTGAATTAAAAAAAAATACCATAACTCTATTTTCCAACACTTCATTTCTCACAAAGCAAAAGTTGAATTTAATCTGAATGAGAACGTTAAGAGTGTACCAGTGATTGCCGTCATTTTGAAAGAAACTCAAACTGAATAATTAAATTAACTCTTATTGAAACTGAACAGAGGGAAGTGTGATGTTCAGCACATGTTTAAAAAGAAGTGTAATGTTATGGAACACATATAAAATGCGATATTTTCCACCTAATTCCACGACAGCTGATTGCAAATCAGAGAGATATATATAGTGCAATGCCCAAATAATCGTAAGACTTCTATAATAATAATAATAATAATATGAGTTACGTCACTTTCGAAGTGTAAGTATATCTTGCAGAGAAGTTATAAAGAGAGCGAGGCACATAAGTATTTAATTGAAAATTTTAGAACGCATGACTCTTGGAGAACCAGCTGGTCGCCAAAGGCGGCTAGTTGATAATACATTTAAAAACCATCGTTTTAAATAGTTTTTTAAACGTTCAATTTTTCATAAAACTTCCTTTGAACATAATCGAATATCTTAAGTATCACGAGTAAGTTAGCTGGCCACTAAAAATGGTCCGTTGCCAAATAAAAAATGAGCTTACGCAGAGGCTTTATAAACAAGTGTCTCTCCCGTTCATATTCTTTTCTAAGAGTCACGTGTCGTTCGTCCTTGACCGACTGCAGCTGCAGCTGATAGCTGTTTAGGAAAAAGTCCAAAATCTCCACATACTGCTGGAAAAGGACTCCCTGGATTTGGATGTTATCCGTCAAATTCATTGCATAATTCACGTTCACGTTCAGCTGAAAAGGAAAAAAATGAGCAAGTAGGATTTTAAACGAAGGAAAGTGTGGCAAAACAGCAATATGATCCTTTCAAATGCAATAAACAAAAACATATGATTTCAAAATAATTTTTTAACTAAGATTTTCACATATTTCAAAATATTTATCATGTAACATTCCCGCCCCGCTGTAGTGATAAAATATTTCCGCCAGCTGTGTTGCCTTTGTGTTTGCTAGACACCTTGAGATAACCAGATGTTCTCCTTTCGGGACCTGAGGCATCTGTAGCTGAAAGAACACACGTGGACATTCCTTGCCCAGAAGACAGTGATAGCGCTTTCAGAGACAAGGGAACATCCAGACATCTGGATGCTGAAGTTCCCTATTGCAAGCGGATCCCATGCTCCAGACTTTTCAGCGCATCTTCCGACAACAGACTGACGCCCTTGGCTGGACATGATTGGCCGGAAAAGAGGACCAGTAGCCGCTGAGGAAGAGGAGGCGGAGACTGTTGCTGGGATAAAATACGCAGAGTTTTTTGAAAAGGAGAGAAGGGTTTCTGTGAGACAGCTGGAATAACCCACGAGTTCGGTAGATTTTGAGATCCGCCTGAAATGATGACTGACTGACCAACCCGAGAATTCCCAGTGGTGTTGTGTTTACTATTTCATGGAGAACTGTTCACGTAAAACCCTTCCACTTGGACTGTTGTGATGTAAATAGCAATTATTTAATACAGATAAGGACGAGTGGATCTTTGTACATATATAGGGCTGTAAAATAAAGAAGTGCCTAAAAATTCTGAGTATTCTTTGATCAGCCGAGATCAAGGCATTACAATCACAAACTGGAACTTGTGGTGGAATGTGGAATAAGCAACAGGACTTGCGTTTATAGGTACATTTCTTCTATAACCATATTCACACACTGAACAAACACACAGACAAGACATTCACACGCTCAGCTTAAAAGTGCAGTATCACATGTCATTCTGCTTGCAACGCACAATGCATTGTGGGATAGCCTATCAGGCATCGCCACCTAGTATCCAAAAGAGAAGATTATATAACTGCTACAAATTATTATTATTAGTTTTATTATTAATAGCTTTATTAGTTTTAATCATGTCTCTTATTCAGATATTTTTCCATACTTACTCTAATATTCTATCAGTGCAATGTTGAAATATCCACTAGCTATGACCCATGACTGAAATTCCCGGAATACTTTGAATTCTTCCTTCTCAAAATTTTTATAATCTATTACAAATAATAATAATTCAAAAGTTCAATATTAATTAGATTTGAATGATAATTATTCCTATGTTCTTTTTTTATAAGACAAAAATATGTTTGTGCCTGATTCCTAATATACAGACGTTTTCCTGAATAAATTAATATTACTAATTATTAATTATTGTAATAAGCGGCAATTTACATTTGTGAAGGAAAAGGGAGCGATGAAAGTGGGAAAGAAAATAATAACAATAATCAAGTCTTATGTTCTAAAATTCCTGGAATACTCTAAATTCTTCCTTCTCAAAATTTTTAAAATAAGTTTTCGATATATTTATTCTTTTAGCAATTTTTCCAAAATCGAAATATTTTTTGCAATTTTTATTCTTTTGGCAGTTTTTAAGAAATTGAAATTATTTCAATTTTTGAATTTGAGCAAATTTTTGTACTTTGCTGGTAGCAATGACTAATGATGCACACTTTTGAAGAGAAAAGGGAGCAAAAAAAGTGGGAAAGAAAGTATGATCGTACCTGACTCCTGATGTACAGTCGGATTCCTGAAGGCCCATCCCGTGCTGTCCAGGGAAAGTAGTTGCCAGGGATCTCTTTCAAGTTGTAGAATTCCACTCTTGTCTGCCGATACTCGCTGATGGCTTCCAGAAGTCCCTATTCAAGAAGAAAAAGAAACTGGTAAGTATAACAGAAACAGAAAGAGATATGATAATGTGAATAACGCGGCCATGAGTTTACCACAAATATTTTATTCATCGCCATGATGCAGCCCAGGGTCTTCTCCAGGCTCTCGTCAGCGTCTAGCTGCGTTGTTTCCCACTCAATCAAGGAGGGAAAGATGGTATGAAAAGTCGAAACCTGAGAAACATGAAAACTAATGAGTGGGGGTGAGGGATCAATTAAATTATCCCACTGGACATATTTGAAGCCCGCACTTACCTCTCTGAAGAAGACATCTTGAGGAGTGAGATGGTTTTTCACTTCGATGCCGCGGCTGTCCAAAGTGTTGCGGACGGCAGCTTCGATGATATCGCCATGTCTGGAGTGGAAAAATAGTACTTAACAAATGACTAATCAGAATGAAACAGTACAACCTCTGTGTTCAGCACAAAAGAAAACGTTATAATTTCCTATAATGTTATAATAAACATTAAAATTTTTATTCTTTTTGGAATGATCTATATCGCAATAAAATAATTCCCTCACACAAAAAACTTATTTGTGTATAAGTTTATTTTGTTATAAGGTTAATAATTGTGTATAAGGTTATTTTTATATTTGTTGGCATGACTTGTAACACAATAATTCCCATACACACAAAACTGATTTATGTGTAAGGGAATTATTGTGTTACAAGTCATGCCAACAAAAATAAAAATTTAAAAAATTTATTTAAAAAATTACTTTTTAAAAATTTATTTATTTTCCATTAAAATATGAATGAATGGATTATTGTAATATGGCACTATGGAACTATAAGTTCTCATTAAAATTTTGTTGAAACAAAAGAACATAGTTCACATTTTAAATCTCAAATCATAACAAAGTTCTTTTAATCATTTACTTACCAACGAAGTTAAATTTATTTAATAAGCTAATGAATTTTTTTAATCATTCTCCATTTCAAAAACATTTTGTAAAATATTTAATTCTAGTAATAAAATATATCAGCAAAATTTAAAATATAACGAGATATCAAGATTATTTAACAGTGTAAAATGACAAACTTTTCTTGTGATTCTTATTTCTCTGTTTTTGAAAGCAAAACTTATGAAGAAAAATATGCCTACACCTGACTTTCATTAAATTTTTTCTTATGAATATTTCTCTCTTCTCATTAAAATCTGAAGGTCTACATGATCAGAAAATGTCTATAAATGGTTAATGCATGCATTTGCGTTTCTCTAATTGTATATTATGTTAAAAAAAATATCCAATTTCAAAAGTAAATATAATAATAGGCAGAATTTAAGGTAGAAATAAATTAATGCAGAATTTATAGTAGAATATGAATGTCACAGGATTTAAATTGCATTTGTTAAAAGCAAAAAAAAAAAAAAAAAAAATCTGATTCCATAAATATGTCTAAATGGATTTAAATCTACTAATGTTATATTAAAGTGAGGAAAATATAACAAATTAAAGGAAGCATTAAATTAAAAGGGAAATTCAACACACAAAATAAAATGTTATGTATAAAATTTAATATAAATCAATAAGAATATATTCCCGGGTTAAATTAATTAAACATAGATACATGTTCACATAACAAAAACAGTATAAATACAACAACAATAGTAAAAACAATATAAAAAAATATTTTTTTTTTGTTTTCTACTTTTTATCCTTAAATTATGATTTAATTTTAATTAATTAAAGCATTTTTAATTAATAAATTGATTTAAAATTTTTAACTCAATTTAAATTTATGGAATAATGATTTAAAATTATCAAAATCTAGTAGTAAGGGTTTTCGTTTATGAAACTTTCTATCAGGTAGTATCTCATTTTGCATCGAATTAAATTTAAATTAAGCGGTTATTTAATAATTATATTTAAAAAATAATCAAAGAATGTATTGCCAATAAGAATTCAAAAGTGGGCAAAATCAGTAATATAACACCTAAGATTCTACCATTACATGTATGAAAAACCCCATGTAAATAAAAGTGAGTGAAACCCACTCGGTGAGAAACAGGCGAATTGTCTTGGCAGCCACCAACTTCTCAGCATGTTCACACAGCAGGACGTTGGTATGGATTCTGAAGTCATTCATTTTGACTGAAGTCAGCTGAAATATAAAAAGGCATTCATATATAAGAATAATATGAACATGATAATGATGAGCTGCATAATACATGTGCATATATATAGGCATGAATGGGACAAAATGCCCATTCAGATCAGTGTCTAGGGTGACTGATTGAACAGAAGAAGCTTTGAAATAAAAACGGTACATTTATTTGCAGCAAGGGATATTGAAAAGAAAAGACACTGATGATTAACATCAACAATTACAGGGAACCGACTATGTTCGAAGGAAAAAATTGATTTTTTAAAAACTGTTTTTGGTTTTTAGATGTATTATCAATTATAAACGCTATTAATAGAAAAACATTATTTCAAAATATAATATATTTTGAGAAATAGTGAGAATTTATAATAAATTGCAATGAAATTGAACCAAAATGGTAAACATTCTACACAAAATGGCAATGCAGCAATCCTATTTTTTTTTTTTGTACATGAGTTATAGAATATAATGATGAATGAAATGAACCAAAATCTAAGAAACATTTCGAGATGCAAAGAAGTGACAGATAAAAATATACGTAAATATGCATTTTTTCCATCCATTCGCCACTTAATTTTTCTACAAACACGTATAAATGAAAAAATATTCCGCCAACAAAAAACTTATTGGTTCACTTCATCGCCAGTATTATTTAAAACATGTGCTGACATTTTTAAACAAGTACCTCTATTAATTTTTGGGACATCAAATGAATGGTAGATACTTTTTATGAAAATTGAAATGGAAGTGAAAGACAAACTTTAGTTGAAATATATAATTTACTTAACATTCCTCTGAATAATAGGTGAGACCTTCCTTTTCCAAGGAAAAACAAACCATTTTGGGAAGAGAAAAGTCTGAATGGCAAGAAATAACCCTTTTTTAAAAAATCGCAAACATGGTCGAATACCGGTGTTTTTAATGTAGTCGGATACCTTAAGATGCTTAGAGCAGTGACCAAATCTTACTTTTTCAAATAAATGAAAAGTCTTCAGGAAAGCGAGAAGGCATTCATGCACTTTGAGTTTGTCCTCTAACTGATACGAAATCAAAAGTGACGACGAAAAAGAACCTGCAAAAGTACATTATATCAAGTATTGCACGTACTAAAACTTTATACAGAGTTTTTAAAAACACATTTTTAATAAGAGTACAAAAAAGTCATTTCAATAATTGACATATTTCAGTTTGATTCATTTTTACAGATTTCAGTTGATTTATTATTCCAATCTGTTCTTAATCAAAATAGAAACACTAAAATGACATCTATTACTGGTTCCCAAAATCTTATAGTAGTGGTGTGCGTGTATTTAATCCAAGAAAAATTCTTCTTCACCATTTCTAGTTTATTTGCATGCGCACACACACACACATATATAAATACATTGTTGAGACTAAGTGAAAATTTACCAATTCATATTGGCAGCATCCGCCATCAGTTTCAAATGTTTCGAATCCATCTTATACTTCTATGCAGTCACACAAGAGCAGAAATCTAATGTGATATGCTGATAAGATGACTCTTATTGGCATAGCATTGAAGAAGAGGAATTTTTGTTAATCGCCGTACATATCGGTAAGAAGTCAAAGGTTAGATAATAAGATAGACTGTTTGGATTTTGAGATGTTGGTTGTCGTTGTGTGCATTTCAAGCAGATAAACGTCCTTTGATCAGTATGTTTCTATTTTTCATTCTGGTCACGAGATGTTTGAATAAATCCCAAGCGATTCTCTCATCGTCATTGCGTGGATCTCTTTCTTAATAGATGAGTGCAATTTACTAATGAGGCCAAATTTATCTCAAGAATAATTAACTTAGAAACAATTATTAAAAATAATTAAATCTCATAAACACTTATTGTTCAAAACTAGGAGAAAGAGAAAGCAACTCTTCTGCTTTTTATTTTCTTACATATGACATTTATGATGCCCAAAACTCATTTAATATATAATTAATGTCCACTTTTTTTCTAAATAAATCAAATTTTACTGAGAAACACTAAAACATAAATTTTTTTTAGTGGAAATTTCATAAGTATGCAAGTCCATCCACATTTATTTCTATATTTTTATTATTTTGAATACATGATACAGGTGGTGTTATTTGGTATATCATCCTTTATATTAATGTTTTTTAAAAATCCATAATTGTTATGAAATTTCCATTAAAAAAATTTATCTTTTAGAATTTGTCAGTAAAATTTGATTCACTTAGAAAAAAGATGTCAACAATAATTATATATTAAATGAGTTATAGGCATCATAAATGTTCCATGTAAGAAAATAAAAACAAGATCAAGACTAAAACTTTTAAAAACTGCCAAACTGCACATAAATAAATGCATATTTTCAAAAATATATGGATTTTAACCCTCCCCTCCGAATGTGTGTGTGTGTGTGTATATATATATATATATATATATAAAATCAATAAACATAAAACTATTAAACAATTAAAACCCATTTCCAGAGTCATTAAATATAAATATCGGAACTAATTATGTCAGAACTGAAATTAAAATTCAATTAGGAATCAAACTACAAAAAGTTCACAAAAATAAAATCTAAATGAGGGGGAAAAAAATCTGGTTATGAAACAAAACTAAATTAATATAATGAAGTAAATGAAACAGAAACACAAAGCTAAAAAATTGGAATTGAAACTAAAAATGATTTCGGATTCAAACAAGTTTAAAATTAAATAAATAAATAATATTGTATTTAGTGAGCGCAAATTTAGTGAGCTATAACTGAAATACAGATGAATCTAAATAAATTGACAATATAAGCTAAGTAAGAAAAAATACAATTTTGTAAGAAATTTCGATTATATTGTATTCCTTCTTATTTAGCTTATTTCATCAATTTTTTTTAGATATATAATTCATAAAAAAATATTTATTAACAGCTTTATTTCTTAAAATCTCATAACTTCTCCAAAAATTATTTACTATGTCAAATCCTTTTGAAAGAAAGACACAAGATTTAGCTAAGCATTATAATAGGCAACTTTAGATTGATTGCAATCTGAAGAAACAATCTGCTCAATCATTTGTATTTCCATTTCAATATCGTTTACCTGTTGGAAGAGATTCACACCATCTCGGATCAGACGCAGGATAGTCGTCAATTATTTGAAGACTCAGACTGAGGACGGCATCATCCAGAGTTTCAGCATCTTGAGATTTGGCATCTAATATCTCGTTGACTAGCTTTTCACATTTCTCCTGCAAGTTAAAAAACTATGTTACTTAAATGGATTGGAGATGAAAATACATGTTCTGCAAATATTTTAATAAAGGTGAGAAAAATTGGGTTGGAATCTAGATCAAGATGCCTGTCTTGTCTACCTGTCTTTTATTTTATACAAGTTTCATTAACTGTAACATAATGACTGTTGTCAACTGGAAACTAATAACCGATTTGTTTCTGCAATGATTTAAATGTGAGTTTTAGTGCGTGTTCTGAGGAATAAAGGCAACGGATGCAAGAAAATGCTTGCTTATTCCATCCTGAGTTTTCAGCAAACTTTTAAAGTTCTTGCGAGGTTTTTAAAGCTATTCTCAGCAAGCACAGTTCATAGATACGCTGGTAGCACAATAGAGTGTGATAATACACCATCAATAAAGCAAAACAATGTTAAAGGCTTTTATAGCATATTAAAAAAAAGAAAAAAGAGAAGAAGAAGCTGTGAACAAAACATATCCCACTTCTGATAAAATAACTATATTTCAAACTAGCTGGTACACAATGCATTGCTGCCACTGGAAAAAAATATTAAGTGTAATCAATTTGGCAATTTTTTTTTATATCAAAACAGGATGAACAGTGCGATACTACACAAAAAACGAGCAAACAAATGTTCATTTTCTTATATTAAATTTGTGTATTCTTTTAGAATTTGGTGTTCATTCAGAATGGTCATGAAAGAAACTATTCACTGCATCTCGTGATTCATTTCATATTCGTTCAGGATCCTCAAATTTAATTTTAGGAAATGTGATTAAAATATTTTCTTTCAAAATTGATTAAACATAGAAAATATATTTATACGCACAATCATTAATATAGTTGGAAAGATAATTTTTGAAAATCAAGATGGTGCAGTATTATTTTTACTACAATATTTTTGGTAATGCCCTTTGTAATAAAGTTGTGAACTTTTCCTCAAAGTAAAAAAATCAAGATGGTTCACAATAACTCTTATACAATTCATACCACTAATAAAGATGAATAAGTTACGGCTAAAGCCCGAAGTTTGGCCACTTCCCAAATTGGCCAGTCAAGTCGCACATTGGCCGATGCAAATTCTTTATGCAAATCGCCACGTCATTTTCCATAATGTTGTGTTATTGGTCACGCGATCGGTAGTCGTCGGGTAAGTGGGGCTTCCGGAATGTTTGATATTTAACAAGATGTCCTGGCTTTGATGCTAACTCTATATGGAATGCTGTCATAGCTTTAACTCTGTGAATAGAATCCTCTGATGGGTTAACTCTCTCGACTTAAACTCTGTTCATTTAATGTTAGAAGGCATGAGTTACTTGCTAGGAGTATATAATTTATATCTGTTAGTTAATTTGTCTTTATGCATCATAGATTGAATGGATGATGAACAGTTTTTTTTAAAAAATAAAATGATTTTTTCGGAAAGTGTCATTATTTTCGTTGTCACTCAATATACTGTGCAACTCTGCTGCCACGCAGTTGTGGCAAACAATTCAGGCTTGGTTATGACCAAGTGGCATTAGACCAACCACCACCACAGTATCAACCCTTTGTGACCTGAAAATCCCTGAACATTGAGGTCAAAGAGATACATCAATTTTACAGAAAAGGCACGGCACAACAGGAAAAAACATCACTGATGAAGCAAAAATACAAATTTTGGTCCCTTTTACGATATTATGGATAAACAATTGAATGAAAATGGGTATGAATTGAAAAAAGGATACAACTCACTTGCTCCTGCGGCTTCTTGGAACAGTAAGAGCACATGGCGAATCTCAGTTTGGCAGAGAGGCTGTTAGGAAGCTCGCTAGGCTGGAATAGTCAAAAATAAATTGATATGCATGAATTAATATTAAAAAATGAATATCAGAAAACATAGTTGTTATCAAAAAGGTGACTTTAAAAAAATTCCACATGTTTGTTCCGTACTTGTAAAATTGCGCCTTTGGCGGCGGAGTATCGTCTCTTGGCGCATTCTGGAACCACGCCAACAGCTCAGAAACAGTTCTCAAACTGTCTCACTGCTGTTACGAGCGTGCGGAACCAGTCCTGCTTATCCTTAACAATGGTTTTCATTCTTTTTTTTTATTATCATTATTTTTTTGTAGTGATTTTGTGAAGAATCTGTATTTAATACATTTTTCAATTAAATGCTTGTTGCTTGATGCATTTGTTTGTTTCGGAATCTTTGGAATGCTTATTGTATTGGGATCTGAAAATTTTTAAACGTGCTTCTGTGATAAAGTATTAATAATTACAGTTTGTATTATAATAATTTTACTGCATAACACAGCAATTAATTGTCGGGAGTAAGTCAAAATTCTCCTATTAATATTGGCAGTATCCGCCATCGGTTTCAAATGTTTTGAATCCACCTAATAATTCGATGCAGTCACACAAGAGCAGAGATCTAATGTGATATGCTGATAAGATGACTCTTATTTGCATAGCATTGAAGAAGAGGAATTTTTGTTAGTCACCATACATATCGGTAAGAAGTTAAATGTTAGTTAATAAGATAGATTTTTTGGATTTTGAGATGTTGGTTGTCGTTGTGTGTATTTCAAGTAGATGTGCGGCCTTCGATAAGTATGTTTTTATTTTTCGTTCTGGTCACGAGATGTTTGAATAAATCCCAAGCGATTCTCTCATCGTCATTGCGTGGATCTCTTTCTTAACAGATAAATGCAAATTACTCATTAGGCAAAATTTCTCTCAAGAATTATTAACTTTATTTGTAGTGATTCCATGAAGAATCTGTATTTAATACATTTTTCAATTAAAAGGTGGTTGTTTGATGCATTTGTTTGGTTCGGAACTTTTGGAATGGTTTTTGTATTGGGATCTGAAAATCTTTACACGTGCTTCTGTGATAAAATATTAATAATTACAGTTTGTGTTATAATGAATTTACTGGATAGCACAGCAATTAATTTGGAGGTCTATCACCAGCTGGACAAACTGAAAGCTGCACTTCAACAGAAAAGGTGCAGATTTCCACCAAGATAATGTGTGACCTGTTAACCCAAAAAGTATCAATTGTCTCATCCCCCTTTACGCAAATCGTCACGCCATTTTCCATGATGCTGTGTTTTGGTCACGTGATCGGAAGTCGTCGGGGACTTCCGGTATGTTTGGTATTCAACAAGAGGTTCTGGCTTTGATGTTAACTCTATATGGAATGCTGTCATAGCTTTAACTCTCTACAGAGAATGTTGTCATAGCTTTACTTTTGTTAATAGAATCCTCTGATGGGTTAGCTCTCTCGACTTAAACTCTAATTTATTGTTAGAAGGCATGTGTCATCTGCTCGGAGTATATATTATTTTCCCTGTTTGTTAAATTATCTTTAGGCATGATTAATTAAATGGATGATGAACAGTTTTTTGAAATAAAAAGCAACTTCTTCCGAAGGCGTTATAATTTTTTGTTGTCACTCAATACACTGTTGCAACTCTGCTGCCATGCAGTTGTGGCAAACACTCAGCTGGACAAACTGAAAGCTGCACTTCAACAGAAAAGGTGTAGCATTCCACCAAGATAATGCGAGACCTCACACAAACTTAGTCACTCGCCAAAAGCTTTCACAGTATGAATGGGATACAATGGAACACCCACCATATTCTCCAGATCTGGCACCTTCAGATTATTATTTGTTCCGGTCACTGCAACATTTTCTACTTCAAATGAGGAGGTCAAAAACCCCCTAGATCAGTTGTTTTACCAGCGAAGACCAAACGTTTATGAGCAAGGAATCATGCTACGAATAGAAAGATGGCGAAACACATTGGACCAGAACAGACCATTTATAATTTAATAAAATATTTGTTCGTTATACGAAAAGTGTTTTTTCATTTTCACAATAAAAAAAATTATAATAATAAAAAATAAAATAAAAACTGAAATTGCTTTCCGAACAACCCAATGTTACAAGTCAGCTGCAAATGTAAAATGAAGCCTTTTTAATTCATTTTACAAATTAAAAACGTATAATAGAAATACTTCAATATTCAAGATAACAAACAAAAATTGCAACTCACATCTGGTTTTCTAATAGACACATCTTTCACTGATGCCAGCAACCTAAAAGTAATTTTAAAAATTTTAAATGTGACAAAGAAAAAACCAATATATATCACTTAAAGGAAGTACATTATGCTCAGCACTACCTATATTTATTAGTAACTAATTGCCTTTGGCGACCAGCTGGTTCGCCATTCTTAATACTCTTTAAAATGGTCAGTTAAATACTTCATGTAATGCCATTGCCAATGAAATACTTTATGTGATTTGTCTTTTAATAACTACTTCATCAAAATATTTTTAAGGTTCAAATTTTAATTTGTAAGGGGCATAATATCCATTGGTAGAAAAAGGTTAAGAAAAATCACATTTTAAAAATCAAATGAAGTAATAAAAAAGACATTAAATTGTAAATTATGTAAAAATAGCCACCATTAGTTCAAATCTTAATCATCTAAAAATGGTCAAATACTTTATGTAATGTCATTGTCAATTAAATATTTTGTGTAACTTGTCATTTAAGAGCTACTACATAAAAATATTTTTTAAGGCTCACATTTTGATAGTCATATAATTCACTCATGCAGTTATAAAAGCCTTAAGCTCGTAATGTACTATATTCCTCTCGAATTATCTGTCAGATCTCGCAAAGAGTCAACCTTAAATTAAAGTGGAAATGATTAAACAGCAAATTGATATAAAATTTTTTTTAAAACCAAAACTAAGATTTTTTTTTCTAAAATATAAGTAAAAGAGAATTATAATGTGTACAACTGAATAATTATAACAATTTATGCAATATTTCAAGAATAATACTATTTTATTTTATTTGCGAATACTAATATTTTATTTTATTTGCGAATACTAATATTTTATTTTATTTTTGTCTATAAAAATAATTTAAAAAAATTATAATTAATAGCATTTTGAAGTTTAGCAAACAGGGTTCTATGGTTAATTCGTAGTCTAATAACATCAAATGTACTACAACAAAAATTGTTCTAAGAGCATGAAATGAAATGAAATTTCCTTCATCCTTAAAAAAATAAGCAAAATTAATTAATAAAAATAAAACCACTTTAGAGAAAAATAATAAAATATAACTGTATGCAAAAGTAAATGCTACATTATAACAATAAGAAATTTCATCACGGAAAATTATTAATCATATACTAAACATTTAATATATTATATAGTAAACATATAGAATACCTTTACTGCAAATAACATTATACAATACAACATTATACAAAATTATAATACATTAACTGTAAATAACATTATAAATATTATGAAATCTTTTTTTTTTTCCAAATTGATTAAGTTGTGCCACATGCAAAGTTTGCTAAAATGAATTAAGTATTAAAAAGATTATAAGAGTTTTCTTTTATTAAGAATTCACTAGTGTATAAAATTTCAAAACTCTAGTGTTTCAGGAAGCCAGTGTAAAAAGTTAAATATAAGTTTCAACAGTCTCAGATATTAACATTCAGAATACTTTCACTCGAAATAACATATTGAACACAACTGTTTTAACGTGCATCCTGAAAATATAATGAATATTTTTTGCTTATAGGAATCAGGATTACTTCACTGATACGTAGATATATTATTCTGGAGAAATAATACTTTCCAAGCAGTATATATATATTTTTTGACTAGGGATTTTATTCTCAAACTGTGTCTAGAGCCTGAAATTTCAAAAAGCAGTATTTTTAATAACAGTAGCTAAACATGAAACTATTAAATGAAAATCTGTTTCTCAGATAATATTTAATAACATTAAGTTTAATATTTAATAACATTAAATTTTAAATGATCTCATTGATATTTAATAACATTAACAAAATTAAATTAGCATTAAAATTAAAGACAGCAAATCTTAAAATTCTTTTTATCGAACAGAGGTTTAATATTCACAAATCTAATTAAAAAGTTTTAACATGATTTAATTAAAAATTTTAATAAAAAATTCTTTTTAATTTTGATATTTATTTCTCAAAATTTTCAGGAAACAGATTTCAAATGTTGTCAGGTGATATCAGTCATCTGGAGTCAAAATTTAATTTGTCTAATAATTAAAGCTCTGAAGATATTAACATAATGGATTATCATACATAATATACAGGTGTACAATATTTTGAATAAGGGCGAGATTGGCAAACCAATTACAAAACTCCATCTGTAAAGACAGGAAAAAAGAGTGGTTAAATAAATGTTTGATGAGGACTTTAACTGTTAAAGAATGGTTGCCCAACAGTTATATATATTGGCTGGAATTATGCAAATGTGGTGGTTAAATTCTGCCAGAAATCGAATTTGCGATGTTTGGTTTTGAAGTAATAATAATAATAAATAGACAATGATAATAATAATATACAATATTGAAGTTGGGGGTGAAAAAGAAAGAAAATATCACAAAGGGAATCAAGATGTTGATCAATACAATATCAGTGCTTTTGAAGAATAAAAATAAATTAATACAGCGGAAATTAAGGAACCACAGGAAAAAGAAGAGAAAGTACTGAAATAGATATATGAATATGGGAATGATTAAAAAGCAAGGAAGAAAAAAAATCACAATGAAATAATAGGAGATAATCAATATTTGGATAAATTAAGTTTTCACAGTGTTCTCTATAGTATAAAATTATCCAATTCCACTGTAATGTCAATTTCTTAACTGAAAAGAGTTACATGGCTACATTAATCATGTGGTGGAATTCTGCCAAGGATCGAACCCATGATGTTTGGGTTTGAAGTCCATTAACTTATCCATCTGACAAAAGCAATCGCTGATGTCTAGCAGCTGCTACTGGCTTATTAAGATATCACCACAATCCATTATCAAATAAATCTTAACGTCCTGATTCAAATTATCTCAAAAAAGTCTTTCCAATGAAAGTAAAGGTATTCAAAATAAATAAACCTACTTTGAATCAGCAAATTGTTTTTGGTTAGGCAGGAAGGAGATGACTCCAAAATCTCTAGTGAAAAACAAAGGCACTCCATCGCATGACCCTGAAGATTAACGAGGTCATAAAAGTTTTTAAAAATAATATAGTTAAATAATGAAATATAATTAACTAAAAAGAAAAATGATAATTTTATTGTATTATATTTAGAGTATTTTATTTATTATATTAAATTATTATATATAAATATATTATTTTTATTATATTTATTGATACCTTTGATTATTAGAAATTGAATTAAAATAAATAAAATGCATTTGTAAATAGTTCTCACATTCACCACCAGGTGGCATAATTGGTATGGAATCAAAAATTGAATTTAATGACTAGCTGGAATTAGAAAGAAAATATCGAAATAATGCAATGAATAAATAAATTAATAAAACATTGAAAATCAGTAAATTAAGTACATCAGAAAGTGAATGCAAATTCAATTGCAAAATTTTATCTTCATATCTACAAAAACAAATAAAAGTGTTTTGTTTTCATAGAGAATTCCAATACTTAAGAGTTATTACATTAAATAATAAAAATGTGAAGGCAAAGTAGAATTCTGATTGTCCAGTTTTATTCTGAAAAAACAATGCTTAATTTATTTAAAAGAAATCAAAAGCAATTTAATAGTTTCAGATGAATTCTTCTCACAGTCAAAAAATTTCTTCTTCAGTTAAATTCTATCAGACTTGCCACAAAATCATCACCATCATAAAATTAAAGAATGTACTGCAGCATGCCAAATGTGTTATCAATTCCATTTTCAATCTGAGGAGTGATTCATTTTACTTATTTGTCCTACTTTGCACTTTCTGAAAAAACATATATATGATTTTAAAAAAAAATCAAAATGGCTCACCTGATCCCAAAACAACATTCTCCGCAGCTGAAAAGTCCACTTCGCTCGATTCAGATTGAGGTGAATCAACTAAAGAATGAATAAAAATGTCGATTATTCAAAATTTAGGTCTACAAAAGAACTTTTGTGTATTTAATCAGTGACATTAAAATTACAACATACTTGGAGGTATTTATTTAGATCCAAAATTTAATTCCAGATAAAAATTAGACATTAACGGAGGTGGATGGATTTAATTTGAGATAAAAGTTAAATATTAACGGAGATGGATGGATTTAATTTTAGATAAAAATTAAATATTAATGGAGATGGATGGATTTAATTAAATATTGGTTCCCTCGTATTCTCTTGATTACAACAAAGTTAATGATCATTCATTGGAATAGGAAAAAGCTCAGGATACTAGCTTTGAAGAAAATGCCGAACATAAAATATGAAGATCAAGAAGTAAAACATGATTAACTAAAGAATAAAATGAAGCAAATTTTTCCAAAAATTCTTATTAAGAATAATGCAGTTATTATATAAAAAACTAGCTATTAACCCATGACTTTGTTTACAAGGAAATGTTAATGTGTATATATGAAAAACGACAAATCAGAGAAAAAATGAAACCTCACCTAAAAACGATACATTTTAAAGTATAAGCATTTGTGAAAAATATGTAACATAAATACAATTTAATAACAAAAACACACAACTAATTATGAATTGAGTACTATAAATGTTCTCTACTGAGTATTAAAATCATTTACTTATCATAATTTTTATTTTTGAAATTTAAAAGTTCTTTATCCTTTTTATTACTTTGTTAAAATGATTAATTTGCAACCTTATTTATAAGAAAATTGATTGTTTAAAACAAATATTTACAGCTATTTTTTGTTTAAAAATTGTTTTCCCTTGCTGTATAACATCTTATATAAAGTTTTTCTTACTTAAATATGTCTGGATAGATTTTAATTTTTATTCTGTTTATGTCAGTTTTGAATGAACCAAATCCAAAAATGCTTTTGTAAAAATTCATAATAGTAAATGTAAAACTTGATATTTCTAATCTTATTTTAATTATCTAACTCTTAATTTCTATTTAGAATCAATATAAATAAAAATGAAGGGTGTCAAGGAAAAAGTTCCTTTCAAAAACAACTTACTAGAAATACAAATAACTTTCTCTGTGTTATAAATGTAAGCAAATGGGCTTTCAGCAGAAGGTAATAGCAATTTATAATTCAAAAGTTTTTCTTCCATTTCCTCCTAAAAAAATAAGGAAATATCAATTTTTCAAAGCCATTTGTGTTGGAAATATCATTACATATTTTTTAAATTAAAAAAATTAAATATATTATTATACATTTAATATAATTTAAATTTATATACATTAAATTTAATTATATATTTAATATAATTATATATTAAATATAGTTCAAAATAAGAAATTAAAAGAATAAAATTTAAAATTAGATATTTAAGACTATAAATAAAAGTGTGAGATCATTTGAAATAATTCTTAGTCATTATAAATGGTAATTAAATAATAGCGCTAGTCTCATAATATATAAGGTTCTTACATGAGATCACAAAAGAATTCATCACTTAATAAGTAATAAAATTTGGGTGACAAACATTTACAAAACAAAAATATATATTTCAATAATTAATATTACTAATAACCATGAAGATAAACATAGTCAAATTTTATTTTAAAAAATGAAAATATACAAGAATGGTAAAAATGATTCAAAGTAATAGGTAGAATACAAAGAAAATTGGCATCTTTTATGAAATACAGTAAAAAAAATTCCTTTTATGGGTTATCCATACAATTTATAAAAAATCCTAATCCTGGTACTTAAAATGATTGTGTGTGTATCTTTTTTTAATTAGATTTCTTAATCTGTTATATGTAGATCTGTATGCATTATCTGTATATTTTATATGTATTATCTGTATTTCTACTTTGTAGCAGAGAAGAAAGGAAAAAAAAAATGAAAGTGCCTATTAGAAAGTTTGCTACTAATTCACTGTGTCCAAAATTGATACACAAGCACAGTTTCAGTTATGAAACCAAATAAGAAATGAATAAATATGCATAATTCTTATTCTAAAAAATTTAGAAAGGCATGCTAACTTCATCATTAAAATTCTGAGAGGAAAGTTTCGCCAATTGCAATATATTTTTCTCTTCAATGGTTTTTATAATTAAGATGATATAGACGTAGATGAAATGGTTCACGGAGCACCAAGCCCTGGGATTGGTATGATCTCCGGTAGATGATGGAAATGAGAAATAACCTTCTTTCAATATCTGGTGTGATCCACTGTACAAAAAATTTGGAGACAATCTCCTAAATAGAACCAGCAGAGATGCAGGTGGGAGGAGCATCATGAAGTGAAAGCAGCTATTGGCTGTCAGGATGTGATGGGAGGTGCAACGTGGATTGCTGCCAAATTTAAAGTTAAAACTATTGGACAAACATTAAATAAGATGAACCAATTAGGATAAAAATAGAAACTTTAAGTAAAATGTTTTTAATTTTGAAATCTGGAGTATATTTAGGAGTGGAAAGAATAGCTTTGTTATCATGGAAGAATTGAATGGCAATCTTTTTAATGAACTGCTTAAGTGGTAGATGGTCAAGTGCCTTGTACATGTACCAGTGAAAGTCACAGGTTCTTCTGATAAGATTATTTTGTTGAAGCTCCATCATTCTTAGATTGGATTTCGCAGCATAACCCCAAACCAGACAAGCATATGTTAATACTGGACGTAAATAAGCATTTTATTTTCTCTATTTTCTGATGAAGATAAAAAGCTTTCTTTAATTATAAGCCCAGCTTTTATGTATATATATAAATGTAATGTAGGTAAACAAAGTTACATTTCAAGCAGAGAGGAGGTAATATATTTCTAAGTAAATCAATAATTAAACAAAAATATTATTTCTTAATGTTTTCAATTATTATTTTTATGTTGAGTGAAATATTTATCCCGAATAAAAAATTTTTAAATAATAATTTTTAGAAGCAATAAATTTGATTAATAAAAAAAATTTATAAATAGAATTTCTTTAAATAAATTAAGCCAGTCACATTTCAACAACAAAATAAGGCCATAATACAATTAAACAGGGGAAAGTATTTAATTTTTGATGAGAATTCACAAATTTTCATGCTAATCATCTTAATTTCAATGATGAATAGCCAAATATGCATCATTAATTATCTTAGTAGCAGAACCAAATTTTATTATTTTTAGTTCAAAAGCAGACAAATTCTTTACACCATTACAGAACAGTATCAATAAAAATATGTTTCTAATAAATTGGTAATTTATTCTGTAAAGTATGTTTTGTACAAAATGTAACCAGATAAATTTCAGTATATTTTGGTGAAATCTAATAAATTTCAGTAACATCAAAATATACCAGGTAAATTTCAGTGAAAACCTGTTTCTAACAAATTGAGAATTTATTCTGTAAAGTCTCTTTCTTACAAAACATACCTGATAAATTTCAGTGTATTTTGTCAAATGGAAAGACGAGAAGCTCTGGGCCTGTTCGCTTGATGATGTATCCAGATAGCCTGCACACAAAGGAGAGAAATAAAATAAGCACAATGTTGCAAAAAGATCAGGAAGCAAATATTTCAGCTTAATAATTTAAGTAGAATATCTATATTGCTAATAAAAGCACATTCATAGATTCTTATCTGATATGCTCTTCAATTAATAGACACTTTTATTAAATTTAACATATTTATCCATCTTTGGTGATTTTTTCCTAAAATTTAAAAGTAAATTAATAATTAATAAAAATTTAGCAATAATAATTAATAAAAATTATTAAATAAATTATAAAAATTAAGTAAATTTTTAATTTAATCCATCTTTTATGATTTTTTCTAAAATTTATAAGTAAAAATAAAGATAAAATAAAATTATTTTGAAACAATTAAAAATTAATAAAAATTAAGTAATAATAGTAAATAAAAATTATTAAAATTAAATTATTAAATAAACTAAAAAATGAAGTAAAATTAGTATATTAATAAAAATTAAGTACACTTTTAATTTAATAAAAATGAATTATCTTTTTTCCTTCCATCAAAAGCTTCAAATATATCACACAAAACTGAATTGCACTCCATCTTAAAATGTGAAAAGGATATCTTTCAATTTATGATCTTTAAATTTAAGAAATTTTGAAATGCCATCGGTAAAAACAATTTTTTATTATTGTAATGACGATCAAACCAATATAATTGTTTCATGAAATCTATTAACAATACGTTTTATCTTTGCTAAAAAAATCATACAAAAATTATTATTACCTTTTTAATGTCAATTATGTTGCTATGATATTTTGTTTCAGATTATTATGACATTAACTGTCTTCGATGACCAGTTTATAGTCAATAATTTGCCATAATTATTGACTATAAAATATTACTGTAGAATTAATACACATTTTTTAAAATTTTATTTTGTTATTAAATAACACTGAAAAACAAGAATTTAACTACATAAATCAAAACATGTACAAATTAAAAAATGTATATGCTTCCAAATAAAAGTACAAGTGAAAATTCTACTTTGGTAATGATGAAAGGAGACATTTTTCAAAAATTTACTTTTAAGTTTGACATTAATCACACTATTAAATATTTTGATGGTTGAATACGAGTTTCATCATAACATTAAGAATTAATAGTTACAAATTGTGTAGTGCATTAAATTTTTTATTAAAAATAAAGGAATAATTGAACTTTAATGGAACTTATGTAATTAAAAAGGTGAATTTGAGTTTCAAGATAGAGCAAAAACTATTAGTATGAGACAATAGTTAGTGAAAAAAATTAGTGAGATTGCTATAACTTCTTCAATAATGTTTTCATAAAATTTATTAAATAGTAAATGATATTTATGCATACTTTTAAACACAAATTGAAAATTGAATCAATTGAATTTAAACTTGCTGTATACTTCACAATTTTTTTATTCTTGATTATGATTCATTTTATTTTCCCTACTTCTTCAAAAGCTAAATGCATAAGAATTAAGTATTATATTCAGGTTCAATTAAATCAGTTTTTTTAAAGCTATGTTTAAAGATTAAAATACTTTTTGCATAGTACAAAACTATCCTATTTAGCAAATAGCTACAATAGTATTAAACACATCATTTTTAAACTTTTCATTTAAATGAAAACAGTTGTCAGCAATTACGAGTGTACTTTCAATGCCAGTTGGCATAACGCACTGCAGATTATATATTTTTTATTTCCTTTATTCTGTTCTCTTTTCATTTAAAAGTACTTCAGAATGAATCCGAAAGATCGATTCCTTCATAACACTTGATTTTAAATACATCAAACACAAAAGAAATGAACAGAATCTGTCGAAATTCTGCTGATCCTAACCTCCTTTCTGTAGTAGCAAAGAAACTGGAGACTTCCTTATTTTTGGCAGTATTTGTTCCCAGCTTCATCACATGAAACTTAGTTTTTAATGAATAAAAATCATATGAAATGTAAAAAAATTAATAATTACCAAAAGCATAGTGAACATTGCCTCCCGAATTGACAGGTACCGCACCAGCCGTTAGAATCATTACTCCAGACCTGAAATAAAAAGAGCACTAGTTTCAGTTATATTTGTTATTTACAAAAATTTCTGAAGTAAATAAAAAACCATAAAATTTAAAAATGATGAATTAGGAATTATTAAAATGGGAGGAAGAAACCCTAAAACTTAACTCACAAACACTGCTGCAAAATTTAAAAACTCATCAAATGAAGAATCGTGTTCAATGAACATTTAATTGTTTTTAAAACTAAATCAAAGAAAGTATTTCCCCCCTTTCATTGAAGAATTCACAGCAATAATACAAATATGGCCCTATATTTCAAAGAAGCAATGATTCTGTTTTGAAGTTTAATTTAATAAAATTTACTCTTACAAATTGCGTCCAAAACAAATTTTTGAAAAATTACTAAAAACTAAAGAAAAAATCCATTCACTTAAGCAAAAATAATTTTTGGGCGGTTACATGATTTGATGTTATGACAAAAACATGCAGCATTATTTTTTTAATTTTGTAATTAAACATCTAATTAAAATTATAAAAAATCTCATTCTTAGTGTTTTTCAAAATTTTTGTCCTTTACTTAAACCATTTATGTATTGCTCGGTCAATCAAGACAGAACTATAAATACAAAGAGAGATGAGGAATAGTATCTACAAGAGTTATAAAAATAATTTTAAAGGAAAAGAAAAAAATGATAATAAAATGCTAGAACCTGAATCATAAACAATAAAAGTTTTGAAAAACTGTTTTTTATTTCTTTAAAAATTTTAAGTGCCAGATCTGGCAGGTTTTTTTCCCTCAAACAGTTTTAGCAATAAAAACTAAAATTTGGTGGGACTGGTTTATTAATTAATTTTTAAATGGATGGGAACATTAGAAAAACATCGCAAAAGAAATCCAAAATCACTCTAAACTTATAGCTTCAATTTGAAATATCTTTGTATGACATTTTGTGTGTTTGACTCATATAATTACATACTGCAATTAATTACAATTCAATGTAGTACAAAAAAAATTTCTTTAATAGGTCTCTTTAAGAGATTGTTTTAAAATCACATATTAATGAGAATAATTAATGAATGATTAAAGTAAAGAGATTTCACTATAATGTTTTTAAAGCAGCTTTCCCATGTTCAATATATTTCTCTTGCACTATAAAAAGCCACATTCTTATATTCTGTTGATCAGACCAATCTTACGCTTACAAGGTACATTCCACAAGGACAGAACTGAGGATAGTGAGGAATATAAGGACATATAATCTATACTTATAATAAAGCTCAATGTGTGTGCATTGGCATTCTACAGGCCAGACAGTTGGACCTACGGCTACCAAATTTGGTACATGTACACCTTGGAGGTGCACCTCGAAGCCCTTTTTTCGAGTTTTTAATCAGAAACCAAGCAAACTAAAAATTAAGCGAAATTTCGACGTTTTTTTTGCTATTAATTCCGAAAATATGATCGCACAAACTTGATTTTTACATCCATTTAAAGATTAAAAAATGAGCTTTCTAATGGTATCAGTGTTTTAAGGTATAACTTAAATAATTCTATTTTTAAAGAAGTATTTTAACCATGTTTTTGAACAATATATTTCGGACAAAACAATAAAATTTAATCTGCACAAGCCCTCAAGGGGGGGGGGAAAGAGGTTTTATCAGTGTGTTGCCATCCTATTGACAGAAGTAAAAATTATTTTTAAAAAACTATCATTGTAAATTAAATCTAAAGAAATGCAACTTTTAGCACGTGACTGGATAAAATAAAAGAAATATAAAATGCGATACTTCTTAAGAAATAAACTTATATCTGGCAGAGAAATCATAAAGAGAGTAAGGCACATAAGTATTTAATTGAAAATTTTAGAATGCATTACTCTTGGCGAACCAGCTGGTCGCCAAAGGCGGCTAGTGAGGAATAAAGAGAACATATGTAATCTATGTAATGAAATTAAAAGCAAAAACTCACTGATAAAGTTGCATATCTAAACACCATGTTGCCAGGTTGGATATAATATTGGAATCATTACTCTGAAAGAAAATAATTTTTCGTTCAAATACCAGGAAAGACAAAACTTAATGCCTAATGAGGTAATATAAATTATAATTAATATATTTATATCATCATATTTTTGAATTATAAGCTTTATTAAAAATTGACGTTTTTCCATTGCATGTAGAGGTATTCCACTGCATTCATTTTTATCATACATAATGTGTAAAATTTGATTTTACAATTACATTAAGTTAGCATTCAAATTTTAAGAAAACACAGATTATGACTATTCTGGAAAATCTTCTCTTACTAGTGAGGAGCAAAAAACTAATCCTTTTATAAAATGCATTTCCTTATACAATAAATAGATTATCTTGAAATTCATATTATTCTAAGTAAAAAATAATATAAGTGTTTTTTTTGTGTGAGTGTGTGTGTGTGTATAAAATAGAAGACAAAAATTATTACTTATCAAAGTTGCATGTTCAAGCTTCTTTTACAAAAAAAAGTTACAAATCTAAATTATATGTAAAACATGGATTTTTTTTTTCTTATTCTTTCGATATTTTCATACAGAAAAAAAGTACGTACTTAAAAAATAAGTTTTATTTGAAAGAAAAGGAGAGAAGAAAACGAATTCAGAGAAAAAATATTCAGTTTTGATTTTGCTTGTTAAAAATTTTTTTTATGTTTTAAAGAGAACATATTTATAAGAAAAAAACATATTTGTAAATTATTTTTATCCTAATAACTAAGAATTTTCAAACACATACATAAAAGAGAAAAGCCAGTACTCACAAATAATTCTTCTACATAACTTTGTTTCAACTCTCGATCCAGATCTATTTCAAACAGCAGCTGAAAGTTAACACAAGATAATAATAAAAAAGAAAAATTAATTACATATATATAATTTAAATATCACAAAAAGGAAGAATTTTACATAGATTTGATTATCTTCTTTCAGTTGAGTTTATTTTTATTAATGCCCTGTTGTAAGGGCTATTAGAGGACTTCTTTCAAATAGATGCATGTCAGTATCAATATCTGTTGAGTAGTTTCGCTGACATCGGAAATAAAAATAGCAAATTTTCAAAATTATATGAAAATTTAAGCTATAAATTTTTTTAAAAATATATATTTAAAATCGTATATTCTATTTTCAGAGAAGTAATGTGTCATTTCCGCTTTTAATTCTTGAAAAGTATAAAACGAACTTATACTTCAGAGATGTTTGGTGAGTACACAATTCAGTAATTAGAAATAACAAGAAATGCATATCTGTACTAATATATAAATGTGAAAGTTTGGATGTTTGTTACTCAATCGCACCAAAGCGGCTGAACAGAATTGGATGAAATTTAGCACACACATAGATTAGAGTCCGGAATAGAACACAGGCAACTATTTTTGCCAGTAAATTGAGCGGTTCATTTTCTATTCATTCAAAACTAACTTTCATGCCAAAAAGCTAAGGGCAAATCCTGCCAAAGATGAGTAAGGCTCATTTAAATTAAATTTTTAAACATTTAAATTAAAAGTTTAAAAATGTTGTGTATAATAGTGTTGTAGCTATCTCCATCTTGATCCTATAAATAAATGGATTTAACTGGACTTAATTTGCTGTTTTCTTTCATTTTGGGTATACAATGTAAATAAATTGTTTTGATGTTAATTGTGTGTTTTTGTTATTAAATTGTATTCATGTTATATATTTTTCGTGTATGCTTATACTTTTAAATGTATTGCTTTTAGGTTAGGTTTAATTTTTTTCATTTGACATCATTTGATAGTTTTTCGTACATATACATCACAGTGTCTATGCGAACAGAATTGCGGGTAATAGCTAATTTTAAATAAATGTAAGCAAAGCATTTTAACTTGATTCATACTGTTACGAACGTGTAGTTTTGCTTTCCCGCTCTGATACTGTCATCGCAAGGAAGAGAGATTTACAGTAATATGTATTGGATAGTGAATGAGTGTGACGTCAGAGGTCCCAAGGCTTGGCGACACACTTGGAGCTGTAATTACTGTAAATTTCTCTTCTTTACGATGAAAGTATCAGAGAAGGAAAGCAAAACTACATGTTCGTAACGATACAAATTAGGAACACAGTGTTTAGCCAAATACAATTCCCTTAAATATTCACACTCTACGAGAGGCTTAAATCATTTGATAAGTAATGATATGAAAAATGTTAAAAAAATTGAACCACTAAATATTTTCCCCTCTACGTGGCTTAGTGACCTAAATGGAAAGGAAGATGTGTGAGTGAAATAAAGCCTCAGTAGACCTTGTTATAGCCAGGATTCAATGCAAACAATCGTTATTTCCTCTGAAAGAATTACCAACAATATGTCAAATAATTAAAGATTTACTTGATCATAATTTTCTTTTCTGTCCTTCGCAATATGCCACTTCTGCACGCAGCTGTTGCTCAAAACGTAGAGAAAATAATCGCCGTCGACCCCTGCAGCAGACAGAACCCTGTTCAGTTGTTTCTAAAGAAATACACCAGAGAGTTAATAAGAGCACAACAAATGATAAAAATTGAATTTCAGCAAAAATGAAACTATTATATGAGGTATTATTATGTATATATGTATACACATTGTGTGGCCAAGTTATTATGACTATCCCCTCAAAACTTTCAACCACATTTAGCCCACAATATCACTTACATTCTCTTTGGGATAGATGTGAGATGGTGGCAAAAGGAACCCATATCCAATGAACAGCACTTTCCAGTTCCTTCAGATTAGATGGCTCTAGATCCAGCTGTCTGATATCCCATTCGATCTCCTCCCACAAATGCTCAATTGGATTTTGATCTCATGATTGTGAGGGCCAGCAAAAGAAGGTAAAGTTGGAGTCGTGTTTTTCGAACCCTCTGATAAAAATACCAGCCGTATGACGAGAAGCATTGCCTTACAGCTGGTAAGTATCTGTTGACATGCATGACCACTATCCAAATGTTACTATATATAGGACATATCATATCCAAATAATAACACTAACTGAGTTCTTTACAGCTGCCTGAATGCTGTTATTTGATTGGTTTTAGAAATGCCTAGAAAACACAAATGCAATCTTTCAGAGAGGAGTAATAAAGCTCTGGCTGAGAAAGAAGATCTGTTTGCAATTTTAGTGAGAACTTCTGGGCAATCAAACCCCTTCCAGCTTCAGGATAAATACAAGGACGCTTTATTAGAAGATCCCAATCATTAGCAGATCTTTGGGATAAAAATGATTTCCATCTCTCGAAAATGTCTCGCTGATTTCAACACAGCAACGAAGATGGGAATTGCAAGCGAAGGAGCTAAACCACGACACCTGTTTTAGAAGCGCAGGTCAGTGAAATGACACTGCTATCACTTCCTAAGCAGCATCAAATCTACAAAACGATTCCAAACACCAGGGGATACAAATAAGACGTTTGCACTGAATCTCCTGCTAGCCCAACTCCAGAAGGGCTGCAAAATATCTCAGGCTGTAGCTTAGATGGGCATTGCTACAACATTGCTTAAGACTGCACTTTCCGTTTTCAAACTGCCACTTAAACTTGCAAATGAACATGCAACATCACCAAAAAAAAGTGGCCAGGTAATTTTTTTGTACTAGTTCAAGTTAATAGTGCGGGAATATATAAGCGTTAAACCACAGCCTGTAGGACGAGATGGGTGACGTTGTTGTTTTGCTTGCTGGCAATTTTAGACAGCCAATGCCAACACTGATCAGATCGCCAGTTTTTATACATCAATATTTCCATGTGAATGAAGACATGGATAACAGCTGGTATTATATATATATAGGCAGATAAATAAATATTTAATTGCACCTTTATTTATTATCTGCACAATTTACTTAATGTACAATTACAAATTAATGTGTATAAAATAAGAAAACATATTATTTGGTCAGCTAAACTTGTACTTTATCCAAGAGGATTTAAATACAAAAATTATAGAACAGGGTCATTGAATCATGCAACTTTAATATCTATTACAATTTGATAGATATAGATGACCATGAGTATCAAAATCATGCATAAAAGATTTAAGTCCGGCATCATGGTATAGGGGAAGCGTGTCTTCCACGTGATCCGCACTTCCCGGTTTAAGTTCCGGTTCGGGCATGGTTGTTTTATCTACGAGTTGTGTGAATGTGCCCCCCCCCTGTAAAAAGGGGTTGTGCAAGTGAATGTGAAGTAGCTAAGTCGTACTCTGGGCCCTAGTTGGTGCTACTAAAAAACAAGAGATGTAAAAATTTTGGCTAAAATCGTTACAGTATCTGTCCACTGCCTCGTAACATGCCATTAGTAAAAACATTAACTATTTACTAAAATGTAAACACAATCAATATTTTCATACATAAACACATACACACACACACATATATACATACATACATATACACACATATATACATACACATATATATATACATACACATACATATATATATATGTATATCAAAAATTGCAAAATGCAATAAAACTCATTTAACGAGGAGTTGCATAAAACTATATGAAAAAGTAGCCAATTTTACCGTTTCAGAAGTTTGAGATGGAATGACACCAAAAATGAAAGACGAAACTTTACGACCAATGCCAGCCAAAACTCCTTGTGGTAGAGTGAGTGTACGGCAAACAACATTTGGCTGAAATATACAATGAATTAATTAAATACAATTCTACATTTGATAAAGCCTATTTTTTCTCTAACAAATATCTGTAGTTCACAAAAACAGAATACTTCTCAAAACAAGTTGACCTGTTGTTTTTTAAGCATGAAATCTAAACTAACATATAAATGTGAAAGTTTGGATGGATGTTTGTTACTCAATCACGACAGAGCAGAATGGGATGAAATTTAGCACAGAGACAGATTATAGTCAGGAATAGAGCACGGGCTACTTTTTATTCCAGTTAATTTTTTATTCATCAAAAACTAACTTTCACACTAAAAAGCTGAGGTCGAATTCCGCCAAAGTGAGTAAGGCTGCAGATTTATTTTTTTTCCCTGACAGAGCTGAGGTTATGCTTAACATACTTTCAACCGATTATTTGGAAGGATTCTGTTTATTTACTTAGTGTTTGATTGTTTAAAATCAAATGCTGTTAAGGAATCGGTCTTTCGGATTCATTCTGAAATACTTTTAGATGAAAAGAAAACAGAATAGAGGAAATAAGAAATTTCTAATCTGCATTGTGTTACCCTAACGGACATAGGAAAGTCAGACACGTGCGTTACGCCAACTAGCGTTGGAAGTTCAAATCTGATTTTGACAATAGCTGGCAAGTGAATTATTCACTTAACAGAAAATACATAGTTTTCAACCAAGATAATGCAAGACATCTTACAAGTTTATAAACTTGCCCATGGTTTTCACTGCTTTGATGCCATAATCACCCTATTCTTCAGATCTAGCATCTTCTGATTATTTTGTTTGTTTTTTTACAAAATTTTTTAGGCTTTAAAATCTTTATTTCAAATGAGAAAGTCAAAAATCATCTTGATCAGTGTTATTATTATCATTGGTTTTGTCAAATGAAGGACAAAAATTTTCAATATGGAATATCTACTATCAGAAATATTGCAAAAGGCATTAGACCAGAATGAACAATATATAGTTCAATAAAATAGTTATTCACTACTTTCTTATAACTTTAATCAACTTTACTTTTCGATCAAATACTATACACATGTTTTAAAATGTTTACTTATATGAATATTAAGGAAGTAAATTGAATAAAGGCACAGAAAAATAATTTTAAAAAAGTGACACATTTTAAGAGATTTAGGTTTGGCAAAAATATATAATTTAGTTCAGTTGTAATATTAAAAAAAATATTTCCATTATAGCAATTTATCATAAACTATTTTAATGAATAAGTGTGTATCTACCTGACCATCTGCTATGGTTGGAGTGATTATAATTAAAGAACTGCTTGTTGTAGCCAGGACACATCCCAAGGGCTGAAAAAAAAAATCATTTTGGAAATGGACTGTATGACAAGAATAAAAAATAATTAAGGAAATATATTAATTTTGAATAGAAATGATATAATAAACTAATTAGAAATTGAAAAAAAAATGAGTATACAATAGAATAATTATTCCTCAATAGAAATATTTGTTGCACAAAAATAATTTTTACATCTTATTGAAATAATCTTTTTAATGATTCCACTTATAGTTCAAATTTTTTTCTCTTAATAAATTTATCATAATTTATCTCTAAGAGCAATTTAAACTATTTTATAGATGTCATCAAATCTACCACTAACAAGTTTTAAGGAAATACTGTTTTGTTTGAAAATTAACTTCACCGCAGAACTTTTATTCCTGCTTCTTATTTTGCTTAAAAAAAAATTTTTTTTTTAACATATGAAACAATTTAATAATAATGTAATGCTTTGTGCTTAGTATGAATTAATTTTTAATTATTCTAATTAATAAAATTTACAAAATCTCATTTACAAACAAAGAAAAATGCAGTGGGGAAAAAAAAAATACTTCATTCAATTTATAACAAAGTCTCAACCAATTAGTAAAATAATTCATCTCATTAATATGCAAAAGAAAATATCCCATCTTGCATGTTTCATTGACTGAAAACAACAACAACCAATAATAAACTCATGAAAAGAACATAATTTAATGATCTAAAACAATTAACAGTAAGAGATTTAAAAAAAAATTATGTAGGTTAATAATAGTTATGCTGTATAGTATAGTGTAAAGTTAAATACATAATAAACAATTTCGTACAAATTGTTGAAAATATTTACTTTATTAGATCTGCTCAAAATAAAAAAAGGATTTTAATTTTGTATATTTCATTGTAATAAATAAAAAGCAACTGCAGGACAACAGATCTCCCACTCTTATTCAGGTGATAGGCCCTTTATTTCCCAAGGACCCTTTAAGAAAATTTTATGACTATAAATTATATACTTAAGATAGAGAAAAGAATATAAATAAAATATTTTCACTGTTCATGTTCAAATATGAGATTACTTCCTTTGCTTATTACCTCCAAATAAGGATAAGTACTAAGGATATCTATTACATTTGCCTTCAATAAATAAGCTCAAACTATGACTAGTGGTAGAGAATATTCTACCACCAATCACTTCTGCCAAAATTAAATTTTTCCATTGTGCTCTCATAGTAATTTTTTTATTTGTCCTTTTATTTGTGTATTTTTTTATTTGTTTTATTTTTATTCGTTATTATATATTTTTATTATTATTTTTGTTTTTTTATTTTTATTATTGATTGTTTTTCGTACATATACATCAAAATTTCCACATGAGCAAGAGTCGTGGGTAATAGCTAGTGTTTGCCACAACTGCGTGGCAGCAGAGTTGCAACAGTGTATTGAGTGACAACAACAGTAATAATGCCTTCGGACGAAATGGCATTTTTATTTCAAAAATTTTTCATCATCCATTCAATCTATCATGCATGAATACAATTTAACAAACAGAAATAAATAATATACTACGAGCAGATGACACATGCCTTCTAACATTAAATGAACAGAGTTTAAGTCGAGAGAGCTAACCCATCAGAGCATTCTATTAGCAGAGTTAAAGCTATGACAGCAGAGCAATAAATCTATGACAGCATTCTGCACAGAGAGTTAAAGCTATAACAATATTCTATTCAGAAAGTGCATGAAATCCAGAACATCTTGTTAAATATCAAACGTACCGGAAGTCACCCAACGACTTCCGATCACTTGATCCAAACACAACGTCATGGGAAAATTACCTGACGATTTACATAAAGGGAGAGGAGACAATTGATACTTTTTGATTAACAGCTAGTGGTACTTCCTGTGATCGAAAGGAGCTTACACAAATGGAACTGAGTGAGCAGCACTCCTGCCCCTGCAGATGGGGCTGCGCATCCACGGAGGAGCCCTCGTGGTTGATGTTGGGCCAGTAGCGCACGTGACCTTCGGGGGACACGGCCAGGGCAGATGGGAGTCGAGACTCCTCCGTCTGGAACAGGTGGACCAGCTCAGCCTTGTGGGCGAGGTCGCTCGGAGGGAGAGTCAGCTCTTTGCAGTGGATCTGAAAAATCAACGCTTGCAATGCATTAAAACTCCCTACCATAATTTAATGAACAAACATTTTGAAACATAATTACAGTCTTGGTTTTTTAATTCAATGCTTGCCAGCTCAAAAGTAAAGCCAGCAGCAGGTGAAGTGAAGTGCCTATGAGTTTCTCGCCAATATGGGAACCCAACAGTGTTCTTCTAGCAAACCCTCTTTCTGTTTTTACCCTAATTTAACTTCTTATAATGGTCTAGTTGTACATGAAGTACAACCATTTTATGAAAGAAGTTAAGGTTAACTTTTTAAATATTAAACTTAATAATAATGGTAATAATCTAGATAATAATTAATGGTATTAATCTAGTTAATAATTAATGGTCTCTAGTCTTATAATGGTCTAGTTGTATATGAACTGCAACTATTTTATGAAAGAAAAAATTTAACTTTTTAAATGGTCTACCAGAGTTTAACTTTTTATAATGGTCTAGTTGTAGATGAACTGCAACTATTTTATGAAAGACGTTAAATTTAAAATAATAAAAAATATCAATTAAGGATTTAATTGCTTCTATCTGCTTTGGTAGATGGAGGCTGAGACTCTTCTGTTTGAAACAGGTGAACCAGTTCAGCCTTGTGGGCAAGGTCAGCTCTTTGCAGTGGACTTAAAAAATCCTCCTTGCATTGGATTAAAACTTCCTACCATAATTTATGAACAAAAATTTTCATACATAATTACAGTCTTGTTTTTTTTTTTTTTTTTTTTTGAATCCTTGCCAGTTTAAACGTAAAGGAAGAATTGAAAAATTCCTAAATGAAAACACATTTTTTGAAAAACATAAAATGGAGCCCAAATAGATAAAAAAACATCAATAACTAAGGACTAACCAACCAGTTCTGAAAATCAAAACCCAATGTAGAGCTTAGAAACTGTAATTTTGTTGAATGAAGAAGGAAAAACTGGACGATAAATATGGACATATCTTTAAATTCTAATAAGTGACCAGTAAACGATGTCAAATCATACATTTTAAATCATCAATTTAGAACATTCGGTAAAAATGTTAATTGTTTATTCTTCTAAGCAATGAAAATCCCTACTTTCTTTACCTTTTAAACTAATTTGTTAATCGATTTTTACAGTGCAAAAATCATCTGTTAAGTTACAAAATGATGCCTCCCCCCCCCTTTAAATTGAAAAGAGTTTAGTAAATTTTCTATTCTCGTCATTTTGAAATTGTAATTTGTTTTTCCACTTCTCTCAACATACTTAATGCAGGCTTTATTTTCTCTTTTCCATATAATGCTAGTTCTTCCAAGATTTGTAAATTCTTTACACTAACAGATTTTTTTTCTCCATTTTGTTTAAAAATAAACCTTTTGTAACATATGTTTCTTCATTAAAGTTTTCAATCTGATACATACACACTTACACACATATATATATACACATATACATACACACCTAAACTTACATATATAAATACATACACACACATATATATGTATACATACACACAAACATATCCACATATATATATATATATACGCACACACACACACGCACGCACGCACACACACACACACACACACACACACACACACACACACACACACACACACACATGTACATAATCTTTTTCAACTATAGACTGACTATGTGATTTGCCCATCAGAAAGTTAATTACTTTCTAAAGTTTCAAAAAAGAATGTTGATTGTCTAAATATTTTTATAAGAAATCATCAATTCTAGTGCTATAGATTTCAGACTCCTTAAACTTTGCCAAAATACAAATTCCAACATTTAAAAAATTGTCATACCAAGTATCTTTCTCTAGGTTTAAATGTTTCACTAACATCAGAAAATCTTCCTTTTCTCCTGCATCATTTGAAGGTTGTATGACAATGGGGGGATATTGGACAAGAATAGTTTCATTGAATGCACACAGCAGTTTAGTACTGGCACTTTTGACAGCAGCAGTCACAGAACAACAACAAATATGTATCTCACCGAAGTCATGCTCATTTAAAATCCACTGCTAAATGTTAAACCAAATATAGCAATTATTGCCATGTCAGATGATAGCACACCAATTGTGGCAACCATTTCTCTGTAGAATTTTAGATTTTATAATTCTTTTTGCGTGTAGCTGACATTCTATGGTGAGCATTCAGTCATGAATAGTCTGGAAATGTCCATTAAATATTATTGATTATAAATTAGTTTCTGTTGGAAATAAGTCAAAATTCTCCTATTGATATCAGCAGCATCCGCAATCGGGTTCCAATGTTTCGAATCCAGCTCATTCGATGCACTCACACAAGAGCAGAAATCTAATAAGAGGACTCTTATTGGCATGTTATTGAAGAAGATGTATTTTTGTTTATAGCCGTGCATATAAAAGAGAAGTCAAATGTTAGATGGATCGACTGAGCTTTTGAGATGTTGTGTGTCCTTCGATAAGTATGTTTTTATGTTTCATTCTAGTGAAGAGATGTCACCACAAATAAACAAATGTCCAGTTATTTTCTAATTGTCACAGCGTGGATCTCTTTCTTACTAGATAAATGCAATTTACTCATGAGGCCAAATTTATCTCAAGAGTTTCATCACTCAAAAAACAAATCAGCACGTGTTGAAACTTTGTTACATATAGTCCACTTAATATCCTACATTTTTATGGCATACACAAGAATGACGACAATCTCCGAGAGTTTACAAAGGAATGGTTGCCACAACCGGTGTACTATCATTTGACTTGGGGATAATGGCAATATTTGGTTTAACATTTAACATCTCCAAAACAGTGTGTTTGAGCTATTATTAAATAATTAAAAAGACAAAGTTGCATTATTAAAAACAAAATACTTGCACTTATGATGTGAAAGCACATTTCTTTAAACGTCATTTGAACAAATATCTACATAGTGTATTGTGATAAAGTTTATTCATCCATGAATTCCAATTTAAAGTATGCGGAATACATTGGGGATCATTCAGTGTGCAGTTTAATAAAATGAGATAAACCAATGAATTTCTGAAAACATCATATATATTTGTTGAAAATTATCACTGACCTCGTACAAGGAATGGTTTTCCACCATTCCAAAAGTGATTGTTTCCAAAATTAATATTTTTATCGATCCAAATGACATTTCTCAAAAACATTTTGAATTTTGGTTTAACCCTTTATTAACCGACAGTAATTAAAAAAACCATTCAAATCTAGCTTATATCTTTACTAAGTGACTTTTTTTGCTAATTGTATTATAAAGAGCATGGAGAATGCAACCCAAATAACACAAAATTGATATAAGATAAAAGTAGGAATTAAAAATATTTAATTAATGATTAAATAAATTAAGATATTTCTGTTAATTACATTTTTTTCTCGGGTTCTTTGGGAATATTCTGCAAGAAAACTAAATAATTGGTGCAAAAATGAGGTTGAAAAATGTATGGCAGCATAATTTGGTACATAAAAGGTTAAGGAAATATTTTTGTATGTTTTTTTAATTATTGTTTTACAAATGAAATTATTTTCAAATGAGTTATTCCTTTATTTACCGACGGTACTTAAAAGTGCCATTTAAATCTAGTTTATATCTTTATTATATGACTATTTTTTCTAATTGTATTATAAAGAGCATGGAGAATGTAACCCAAATAGCATGAAGTGAATATAAGCTAAAAGTAGGAATTAAAAATATTTAATTGCTAATTAAATGAATTATTTTGGTTAATTTCATTTTTTTCTTGGGTTCCCTGAGATTATTTAGCAAGAATAATAAAATAATAGTTCAAAAATGAAATTGAAAAAGGGATGGCAACAAAATTTGGTAAATAATGTGTTCAGAAGGTTTTGATTTTGCATTAAGAGGGTCTGATTACAAAATTCTAGACACTGATCATTTAATTGTTCCATTTATTGCAACAATTTATTGCATGGATATCACCAGTTAATACAATGAAATATTCTCTACCGTGTCAGTATTCAAATGTTGAGTTTAGAATGGAATGCTTCTACATTAGCACAAGTTTATGTGCAGAAGAGATATATATTTGTATACATGTCCGTGAAACGACTGAAGAGAATGTAAGAAGAGAACATGCCAAAATGTTCTCTTCTGTACCGCATGTATAATACCTCCTTAAAACTGGGGTAAATAAGGATACTTCAGTTAGTAATCATTTAATCATTCATTCTATAAGCACACTTCTTATAAAGATGCTAGGAATTTAGAAAATCCTGCTTTCATTCTTCTACAACAAAGACAGCATTGCAATTGAAAAATAGAATTTTTGAACATTCCTTGGCACTGATAGATATCTTTTAAGTGTAGTATATCATCTATAGAATATCCTCTTATAATATATCATCTAAACAGTGTAGTATATCTAAATAGAATATCATCTTTGTGATTCTTTATGGTATATCATCAGTTTGTGATTCTTTAAAGATATATATCAGTGATATATCAAAGATATATATCTTTAAGATCAAAGATATATATGTTTGATATATCACTGATATATATCTTTAAAGAATCACAAATTGCATGTAAATTACTTTTTTTTTTCCTTGTTTGATAGTTCAGTACCTTTTTATCTTAAAGTTCCAGTTCTTCTTTCAAGAATCACAATTCTAACTCTTTTTTCTTTTCTTTTAATGAAAAAAAAAAAAAAAAAAGTCAGAATTGGATACTATCAAAAGTCAGAATCACAATTCTGACTTTTTTTTCTTCTTTTAATTGAAAAGAAAAGAAAAAAAAGTCAGAATTGTATATTATGTTGTCAGAATAAAATACTATCAAAAATCATAATCACAATTCTGACTTTTTTCTTTTCTTTTAATTAAAAAGAAAAGAAAAAGTCAGAATTTTGGTTCTTGACTAATCAATATGAGTATGATAAGAAGATTTAAACCATGAAGTTTAGATGAGATGCTATGAGATGATGTTAGACATACTACACTGTTTAGATGATATACTATATAAAAATATTTATATAAGTAGTTTTTCAGTATTGAATAAATTTCTATACATTCCATGATAATTTGTGTTAAGCACATCTATATTTAAAAGCAAGAATAAGTTTGAAAATTTTGTAAATCGAAACAATGAATATATGAGAAGCATTTTACTGATCGATACTTATACATCTTGAGAAAGATGCAAACATTTAATTTTTCACTATCATCTTTCACAGAAACAAAGAGTGATTTCAAATAATCGCCGTTTTATTTAATGGAAAGTTAAAATTGGATATATATCCCTAGATGCAATATTCAGAAGAGAAAAAAAGCATATTCCACTTTTTTTTTTTTGGTGCATCTTATACAGATAAATATGTAAGACAAAGAATACATAAATAATAATAATAATTTATGAGTAAGAAATACATAAGTAAAAATAATAGAATGCAAATAATTTTTGTTTCTCACATAAGCAGCATTAGTATGAAAAATAAGGAACACATACAAAAACACAGGTACAGAAAAGAAAAATTGTGTAAATTAATAACAAAAAAAAAAAAAAAAAAAAAAAAAATGGGGTAACATAAGAATAAATAAAAATAAAAATAAAAGTATAAGTGATTCTCATTGAAAACTTCCTATTTATGAAGTCATTTTTATCAATTCTTAATTCCTTAATCCAGTTTTGCATACTACATACAAATAGGTGAATGCATTAAAGCTATAATGAGTAAAAGTTGTTTGTTTATTTTTTAAAAATAAAGAATAAAAGCATTCTGTAGACTTAGAACTAATAAGAAAAAAACATTATTGAATCAATCACAATAAAAATTATTGGAATTAAAAAAATGTAGCATGAATCATAACTAATATATATATATATATATATATATTCAAGGTTATTATTAAAATCTTGAAATTCAATAAAAATATTATAAATATATAATGACAAAAAGGGACATAATTCTTTCCAAAATATTCTTTAAAAATTAACTTTGTGTTTTGATGGCAAAAGAGGATAAATTAAACTTCACAAGTCAATCAAATTTGATAACAGAAAACATTATTTATTTGAAAGCTGAAGTATCAGGAATATTTTGTAGAATATGATTGCTTATGACTAAAAGATGTTTAAAATTTAGACTTAATATTTTTTTTTAATTATGTTTATAGATTAAAAAAAAACATTATTATATGAATCATTTAAACTTTTTTGAAAGTAAAACTAAAACATGAACTTTATGATGAATCTAAGTATTTTTTTTTGTTGAATATTCTTGAAATATTACATAAATTATTGTAATTATTCAGTAGTACATAGCATGATCCTCTTTTACCTATATTTTAAAAAAATGCTTGGTTTTGGTTTAAAAAATGTTTTATATCAATTTGCAGTTTAATCATTTCCACTTTAAGTTGAAATTTTGCAAGAGCTGATAAGAAAATTAGAGATGAATATAGTGCATTATGGGCTTAGTTCATAAATGGATGAGTGAATTTTATGACTAAAAACTTGAACCTAGAAATATTTTGATAAAACAGCTATTAAAAGGCAAGTAACATAAAGTATATAATTGACAATGATGTTATATAAAGTATTTAACTGATAACTTTAAACACAGTAAGATTGGCGAACCAGCTGGTCGCCAAAGGTGGCTAGTAAATATATAACAAAAAGGAACATAATCATTTTATTTATTAACCAAAATATGCTTTAAAAATTAACTTTATGTTTTGATGGCAGAAGAGAATAAATTCCTCAGACATAAAATAATAAATATTTTAAATATGTCATGAGAGTGAGATAAAGATGCCTTAAATATGTCATGAGATAAAGATGCCTTAAATATGTCATGAGGTAAAGATGCCTTAAATATGTCATAAAAATGAGGTAAAGTTGCCTTAAATATGTCATAAAAGTGAGATAAAGATGCCTTAAATATGTCATAAAAGTGAGATAAAGATGCCTTAAATATGTCATAAAAGTGAGATAAAGATGCCTTAAATATGCCATAAGAGTGAAATAAAGATGTCTTACAACACTTTTTTCTCCATCCTGTTTGTATTTCCATATCAACAGCTGGCGACCACAAACAAGGCTGGCATAACCAAAAGGTTCCAATTTTACAGAAATGTCAGAGATTCCTAAAATAAAACAAGATTGCCTTTGTAAATTAAAAAAAAAAAAACTTCTGTATATAGATTCAATTTAATGCAAAAGATATGTTCTGACTTTTATTTAAACAATGAGCTCTAAGCCAAGCCACCATATGGGCTCAAAATGGTTACAAAATAACAAGTTTGCAGCTTAAACGTTAAGGAATCCTTTCATCCAAATAAAAGTTAATTTGGTCTAAATGTTATTCAAACCATTTAATTTTAATTTATGTAAAAAAGAGATAAAACTAAAAAGAAGATTACCTTCATAAATTTAAAAAACATAGATAGTATATATAGAAAAATAGATTCAATTTATTGCAAAACTAGCCGCCTTTGGCGACCAGCTGGTTCGCCATGTGTAAAGCGTTCTAAAATTTTCAATTAAATCACATATTCATTAGCCTTGAAGCAATTCCGGGTATTGATTGACTTGAAATTAATATTTTCTTTAAGATGATGGACGGACAGATCTAAAAGTACACCTTTTCCTAATAATATTCTTTAATTTTATAAATCAGTCAGTTTTAACCATCGTTTATGCTTCCAAAATATTAAAAAAAAATTTCGATGATGTTGCCAAAATATTAAATGTTTTTTTAAAGAAAGCGAGAAAGGGAAAAAGAGTATTAAATTTATGATAGAGATATTGCAAACGATTACATAAATTTGCCATTAAGTCGTGATTTCAATGCATATCCTGCCTAAATTCAATCAGGTTTACCGTAAACAAAGATTTATTGAGTTAATGATACGGATATTGCAAACGATTGTAGAAACCTTTGCTTTGCATTTATTTTTTAAAGAAAATATCACATTTTATATTTCTTTTATTTTATCCAGTCACGTGCTGAAAGTTGCATTGCGATGATATTTTTTTTTATTTGAACTTCCGGCATTCTTTTATTTTATCTAGTCATGTGCTGAAAAAACATGGTTAAAAATTTCTTTAAAAATTCATTAAAAATAGAAGCTTAAGTTATACATTAAAACACTGATACCATTAGAAGGCTAATTTTTTAATCTTTAAATTGATGAAAAAATCATGTTTGTGCGATAATATTCTCGGCAGTTATAGCGATAAAACATAGAAATTTCACTTCAATTTTAATTAATTCAAATTCTAATTAAAAATTCGAAAAAAGGGCTCCGAGGTGCACATTCCGGACCTTCAATGTATACATGTACCAAATTTGGTAACTGTAGGTCCAACGGTCTGGCCTGTAGAGCGCCAACACACACACACACACGCACACACATTGAGCTTTATTATAAGTATAGATATATGTTCTGAATTTTATTTAAGCAATGAACACTAAGACAAGCCACTTTACGGTTCAAAATGGGTATAAAATAACATGTTTGTAGCATCAACATTAAAGAATTCCTTCATTCAAATAAAAGTTAATTGGTTGTATATGTTATTCAAACCACTTAATTTTAATTTATGTAAAAAAAAAGATAAAATTTTACATAACTGCCATTTGATAAAGTAATCCAATTAATGGCAGAAATATCAAAAAATTACTATAATTTACACAACAACAGATGTATATGACTTACACTGCTTTGATTCAGAAACCAGCTTAAATTGCATTCTGTCATAATTCAAAATGCACAAGTTCTTATTTTAAAATGTTGAAGAGTGTGCAAAATTTTAGACATATAAATGATTAGCCATGTAATGAGTCTCAATGTTTGCAATTCTTGGATGTAGAATCATCTGAATTTGATAATCTAATCATTTTGAAAATATACATGGTTCCAAGTCCAATAGATTGTACCATATTCAAAAATAAAACATACATTTTTTTAAGCATCTAAAAAATCAATTTAAACTTAATCAGGCATAAATTAAAACAAAAATTTTACTAACAGTTGTGATTTTCAAAAGTCTGGCAAGTTTCTCATTTTAATTTCCCCTAAAAAAGTTAAACAAATGATGATGTACAATATCTTGAGATAAATTTGGCCTCATCAGTAAATTGCATTTACCTATTAAGAAATAGATCCACGCAACAACAATTAGAGAATAACTTTAAATTTATTTAAACGTGGTTACATCTCGTAATCCAGAACAAAATGTAAAAACATACTTATCGAATGACGCACATCTACTTGAAATACACACGACAAACAACATCTTAGCAGTCGATCTTTTTTTCCAACATTTGACTTCTTATTGATAAGCACTGCGATAAACAAAAATTCATCTTCTTCAATGATATGTTAATAAGAGTCATCTTATTAGCATATCGTATCGTATTTTACTCTTGTGTGACTGCATCAAATGAGCTGGATTCGAAAAATTTATAAATAGGAGAATTTTGACTTGTTACCAACACAATATACTTCCCTTGGGACTATAAGGTAAAATGCAGTACAAAATCAGATAGTGATACATTTAATCGCTTCTATACTATAACATATGAATGTAACTTTTTAATGAAACATTTCCATTATTTTGGACAACTTTACTTCCAGTTTCATTATTTCTCTTTGAAATTTAATTTATGAAGTTTTATTCTTATTCTCAATATCATATTAAAATCAACAGTCATTTGAGGCAAAAACATGTCTTAAAAATGACCGAAAATTTATGCGGAAATAATAATTTTCAAAGTGGTTTAAGTTGCAAGTTTTCAAGCCTAATATGAAAATTTGTAAAAAGAGAGATTTGTTTATTTATTTGGAAACAAAATTTTAAGATTTACAAACAAAACTGAAATATGGAGTGAATGACATTGATGATAATTTTAACAAGCAAATTTAATTGTAAAAGACTATTTTTTACAATTGCACAATGAATAAAATTAAGAATGCAAAGCAAAATAAAATAAATAAATCCATTAATACATACTATCTGCTACAGTTATAGCCTCGGTCACCAGGACAGGTAATGTCGATCCATAGCATTCAAACAAATGATTCAATGGATCTTCGAGATAGGAGCTCATAAAGCTCTGTCCAAATGAGGAATTTCTAGAGACACTGAAAAAAAAACACTATATGTTTAATATTTTAAAACTATCAATCACTTCAATCGCAAAAATAATTTTTAATCCATAAACACTTAGTATTTATACAAAGAGCAGTTTCTTCTATTCTGGAATTTGTAGAAATTCCTACTTTCAACTGAGATAGCATACAACTCATTTTTCAATTGAATCATGCTTTCTATGTCCTTTTATATACAATCAGAAGCATTGTTTATTCCTGTCAATTAACAAACAGAAATATACAACATACAGCAAAATTTCAGTCAAATCTTTTAAAGTTTAATTTTTTTTAAAAAAAGCACAATAAAATGTTTTGCAGAGTTAATATGAAATAAAATATATACTTGGGATTCAACGACCGTCGTAAAAGAGGCGAAAAATATGGACTCGATTTCATGTGTTTTTGTCCTTTCACAGCCGAAACCGGCGTTTTGGAGAACGATGAAAACATGTTTATAATGAAACGGAATAATAATAAAAATGAAACTGCGAGTTTCTAATCCTTGAATAATTCAAGAAATGATCGAAACTGATCAAATGCAATTCAGCACAATATAAATTTATACATTCTTAATTTTGTTTTCTAAATTGCCTCCTTGCTCGGCTACAAAATCACGGTTACGACGAATATCATCAGAATATCATATTCTTGTAAATAGTATTCCTTTTGTTGAATTGTATTTTAATTAAATTTCCACATTGATATTTAAAAAAATATTTAATATTGATTAAATAAGATAAAATAAAAAATAAAATAAGATAAAATAAAATATATCAATCATTTCTTCAGTTGAATGCCATTCATTATAATCCCCAAAAATGTTTTAAGATCTGGCATCGCGAATCGCACGTTTGTTTATTTACTGCTCAGAGGAAGAGATCTCCTCTGTGGTTTATTAATTTATGGTTGTCTTTTGGCAAAGTTGATTCGAGAACTTTTATTTAAAAAATATATTTCTTTTATTTAAAAAGTCAAAGATGCAGTTCGTGCCGGGTATGTCTAATTATGCATTTCGCATGTCTCGCCTCAGTAACAGGATTTTTGGTGAAGTGGCCAGACCAACAGACGGCAAGTCGACGAAAATTGTTCGCCTCATGCAGAAAAAGCCGGCCGATTTGGATCCTTACATCGTCAATTATTACCCACCTCACGAGGAATATTCGAAATTGATACGAATTCTAAGAGAACACGGACTTTTCAGGTGTGATATTGTTATCTATTTTTTAAAATGTTGTGCAAGTTTATTTATTTTCGTAAAATCCTATTTTAGCCCACCTCTGGCAACTTTTTCAAAATCTCGCCGAATCGAAAGTATTTGAATTAAAAGGTCAAGAAAAAAGAATTCTTACCTTTACTGTGACGCTTCATCCTTTCCTAACGATAGGGTTGCCATTTGGGAACCATTATCGCTGATTATTTGGCGAGATTTTGAAAAAGTCGCCAAAGGTGGGCTAAAATAAGATTGACTCTATTTTTTATATGATCAAAAGATTTCCATTAAAAGGGGGTGAATACATTTTTGGTATTCACAAGTATATAAAATTCTTAATTATGTTAATTAAGAATGTATGGTAAAAGTAAAGTTTATGGTACGGACCCTCGCCAAACTGCGCCAAAATATCGCCAAATTCTACAAAAGTCGCCAATTGTCTTCCATCTTGGATTAGTCAAAAATGGCGCTATTAAGCCCATGTGGTCCAAAAAAAAATTTAATTAATAATATTAAGGAAGAAAAAAATAGTCTTTAAAACTGATAATGGTTTTAAAAAGGGTAGAAATTAATACAATTTAATGCAAAATGAGACAAAATTCCATGAAATTCAACGAATTTTCCAGACGACTAAAAAAATTATTTGTTTTAGAACACAGGATGGCATATCATTAAAAAGCAATTTTAACTTAAATAATTTGAATTAGAACACCGGATAAAGGATTTGTTTAGAACACGGGATAACTTAATGGAACACAGGATAAAAAATCTAATGGGGGGGCCTGCCCCCCCAACCCCCCGATTACCAAGTATTAGTTTAATAATTTGAATTAGAACACAGGATAAAGGATTTATATTAGAACACGGGATAGCAAAAAAAGTCGAAATTTTTACTTAAATAATTTGTATTAGAACACAGGATAATAACATATTAAAAAGCAATTTTTACTTAAATAATTTAAATTAGAACACAGGATAAAGGATTTATATTAAAACAAGGGATAACTTAATGGAACACAGGATAAAGAATTTGCATTAGAACACAGGATAACTTAATGGAACACAGGATAATAATTCTAATGGGGGGGCAGCCCCCCCAACCCCCCGATTAGCAAATATTAAATTTAAAGCACAAAAAAAATACATAAAAATGGTCAAGAAATGAACGAAATAATTTACCTAGTCATTCCTCGCCAGGCAAATTGCACGTTTACGGCGTGTATATAGGCACGTGGTCAACCGAAGAGAACAATAACAAAAAAACGCGACCCCTGACCCTTCCTTAAAAAAAACCTCTTTAGGATTGCCACCGGTCAAGCCGGGGTTTCCATATTTGGCGATACATCGGCAAGAAAAAATTCAAATTTGGCGCCGTACCATAAACTTTACTTTGGCCGAATATATATACTATATATCGCCAAGCCAGGCGCTTTGATCGCTTGTCGAGGTATTTGTACAAATTGTATTGTGCCTGTTCGGTTTTGGCTCATACTATGTCGGGTTAACCTATAGTTAAGGGTGCCCCTTAATTCTCGCCAAGCTGGGCAAGGTTGTTTCATTGATGGGAACGTCTCATGCTCACCTCACGAAACGATCAGTTTGAAAAGGACCATAGTTTGAGGAGAGCATTTTATTGGGTATATTAATTCTGCTTATATTGTGTTCATTGCAACTTTATCAAGTTTTGGAGGATATTTTATTGAAATTTATTTCTGTTTCAGCTGCAGTTAATGTTTGTACAGTGTTTCGCTTGAACAAGAATGGTGCCAAACAGAAATCCCCAATTTCGCCAAAGGAACACCCTCAAATATATTTTTACCCTATATAGTTCGAGGCTGAGAGTCAAAATCAATTCATTTTGAACAGGAATTTTACAAATCATTAGCTAACTGTATTAATAAATAAAATCACAGTAATCGAATGAAGCAAAATATTTTTCTTTTGATGGATAAAAACAGTTTCGTCTTAATTTTTATACTGTGTTATTTAATTATGAAGACGTAAAAGCTATTCTTATTGTGTGGGTATTCTTTTATAATTTCCTTCAAGAATGTTCTGATGCCCTGAAGTTTCCAAATTTCAAACAGTTGTTTGTTCATATTGAATATAGACTGTTTTAATATCTGAGCCATTTTTCTTTTTGTGTGTGTGATTAGATGAAAACTTTCCCTTTGGAAGTTTGGTGTCTTACTGATTCAGTTAACAATACCTGAGAAGTTTTAGGGTTATGTGTGATTTTTATATCAAATTATAGCATTTTTGAATTATTTGATTTCGGCTTATGATTCTGAAAAGTGATAATTCAATGCATAAAGATTAAGGAATGAATGCTTTCATCATTTAATTATATCAATTGATTTCTTCAATCAAATTTTGATTTGGCATAAAAACGCTATATAGTTTCGAAATTTAAAATAACTTTATTTCAAGATTTTATTGTACATGTATTTTAAGACTTAGGATTGAAATTGAAGTAACAATTAAAATAAAAATAATTTGTTTTTAATACATTAAAAATTGTATTTTTAAATATTTTTATTTAATTTATTTTAAAATGTAATGATTGTATCAGAATAAGAATAACTGATGAAATGTAATTACAGAATTATAATACATAATTCATAAAATATTTTGATTGATCCCTGTAATGTTTTTTTTTTTTTTTTTTTTTTTTTTGAGATTGCATTCTGATATATACAGTAAACTCTCACTACAACGATACCTGATACAACAATAACTCCCTCTACTACAATAATGTTTTGTGGTCCCGGTGATTTTGCATATAAACTAATGTTAATCTCCCCTCAATATTACGATATTCTCTAGAACAATAAACTCTGTAAAACGATTTTTTCAATCTAAATTTCAGTATTATTTTCTTCCTTTATAATAATATTTTGATTTTCAAATGCTTTTTTTTTTCGTTTTCTTTTGTTATTTTTTCCGTCTATTAAGACTCATTGTTGATATTCAACTTATCCCTGAATAAATAGCTATTGTTCAGATTTCAAAACAGATGAAGACCACCCTTTTGGGAATTGGAGTTGGTGAGGGGGGGGGTAAATGTATGCCTAGTCTCATTTCCCAGTAAGCTTTGGAATTCTGATAAGGTTTAAGGACATCTGGACCTGTCTGGTCACCTTGTCAAAGAACAAGTGCCCTTTGTTAGAGGAACAGGGGGAGATGGAGGCGGGGTGTTGTTAAGTGACGTCTGAAAAGTGAGTTCAAAGGTTGTTTTATAGTCTTTAACGATTTTGAGTTCTACACGAAACATTTGGTTTAAACTTTTCTTTCTTTCACGCGATATTGTTCCCTAAAGGCCTTATCACACGGTGAAATGTCGCCAGCAATTTTCCGTTTCTATCCTCAAAAACCGGCCAAGCAAGTTTCATAATCGACAACTTATTATGAAGATGATGATGATAATACAGGTCCATCGCAGTCCTTATTGTCATCCCAGGAAGCTCTTCAATCTGTGAATCCCCTGCGGACATTTTTTTCAAGCCTTCCGTCAACAAATAAAGAACATTTTCGTGCACTAGACTCAATGCATACAGTATTGGTGAACTTAACAGTTAAAAAAATGAATAAACAAACAAAAATACTGGATTATTTTCAATAAAAAGTGTTTTCAGGTATGTGAATATTTCTGTGCTTATTTTCTGAGTTTATCTTATTTATTTATTTTTTTAGTATTTAAACCACTATTATTAGTATTTTACAAATTAATTTCTTCTAAATATAGACTTAAAAGTAGTATGTTATGCACCTTAAAACAATAATAATAATAAAAACTATTATTAAATGCTCAAAATATGTGGGCCCTCGATATAACAATATGCCTCTCTACAACAATATATTTATTTGGTCCCTAAAATATTGTTGTAACGAGGTTTCACTGTATATATATTTCAGAATGCAATTTTGTTTGTGAGATTTGTTTTGTTATATTTTATTTCAAATATAACTTTGGATTTATGCTGCCTGATTATAATATTAATTTTATTTACATAAGCATTTTTATTTAATTAGCATTTTGATATTTTTAAATATTTTTTTAAATTAAGTTTAAAATTTAGGGTCTGTATCAGAATAAGAATTAACCGATGAAATATAATCACAGCATTATAATACATGATTCATAAAATATTTTGATTGGTCCCTATAATTTTTTTTTTTGAGATTGCATTATGATTACCTTGATTTTCTTTGAAATTTTATTTCATTATATTTTATTTCAAATGTGAATTTGGGTATTGCTGTCTGATTATAATGTTAATTTCATTTGCAGAGATGAGCATCTGGATTTCAAAGAAGAAATGGTTCGTCAGAAGATTTTGAGGGGCAAAGTGAAGCCTAAACCCGGGCAGGGAAAAAGGGCAAAAGCGAAGGAACTTCTTAACTGACACAAGTGAGAAAATGAACGTGGATTCGATCAAGGCTTCATTTCCTTAAGGTATTCCACTACGTTGGAAGGAGCATTTTTTAAAAACTGTATTTTTTAAACTGTTTAAAACTATTGTTTTTAGATGTATTGTCAGTTATGATTCAAAATTCTACTACAAATACAACAAAATTACTTGAAAATATAATATATTTTGAGAAACAGGAAAAAGTGTAGTAAATTTTAATGAATATTTAACTAAAATGGCTTACACTTTACACAAAAATGTAATGTAGAAATCTTATTTTTCATTATACACAATTTATGGAATATGATGATGAAGGAAATGAATCAAAATCTGAGAAAAATCTTGAGATGCAAAGAAGTTATGGGGGGGGGAAATACGTATATATGTGCATTTCTTCCAAAAATTTACAACTTAATCTTTCTGAAAACACCTATAAATAAAAATGTGCTTCATTAACAATAAAACTTTCATTTCATTGCCCTTATCATTTAAAACACATGCTGATATTCTTATGTGAATGCCTCTGTTAGTTTTTGATATATCGGGTTAACGGTGGAGAAATTTATGAAACTTAAAGTTTTGAGGAAATAGAAGTTAAAAAACAGATTTTAATTAATTAAAAACAGATTTTTACTAGAAATAGCAATAATAATTTACTAATGTGGTCTCTAAATAGTGTTTTTAACATAGCCCGATTCCTTAAATCTTTATATTTAATGCTATAACCTAAGATGACCAGATATGTTGGAGTTCAGTCTGAAATAGTGTATTATCCATATATCATTTTGGAATGGTTGGTTTGTAACTGGAATTCTCAGCTGCTTATTGTTGTAATGTCTTGATCTAGAGAGATCAAAGAGTACTCAGAATTTTGTTAACGCTTCTTTATTTTACAGCCCTATATATGCACAAAGAACCACTCTTTCTTACCTTGATTCAATAGTTGCTATTTACATCACAACAGTCCAAGTGGAAGGGTTTTACTTGGTGATCAGCTCTCCATTCAATAGTAAACACCACACCACTGGGAATTCACGGGTGGGTCAGTCTGTCATCATTTCAGGCGGCGCTCCAAATCTACAGGACTCGTGTGCGTATTCCAGCTATCTCCTAGAAACTTTTCTCTGCCTTTTCAAAAACTCTGCGTGTTTTATCTCAGCGAAAGTCTCTGCCTCCTCTTCTTCAGTGGCTACCAGTCCTCTCTTCCCATCATGTCCAGCCAAGGGCCATTTCCAAGGGCTTCAGTCTGTCGTCGGAAGGTGAGGAAGGCGCGTCGAAAAGTCTGGAACATGGGCTCCACTTGCAATAGGGAAATTCGGCATCCAGATGTCTGGATGTTCCTTTGTCTCTGAGAGCGCTATCACTGTCTTCTGGGCGAGGAGTGTTCTTTCAACTACAGATGCCTCAGATCCCGAAAGGAGACCATCTGCTTTTCTCAAGTGTCTAGCTATCACAAAGGCAACACAGATGGCCAAAACATTTTATCACTAAAGGGGGACTGGAAATACTACATTATCATAAGAGAAATAGAGCTTTGTAGGGCATTGATTTTAGATGTGCAGTTGGTAGATTAGACGGTTTCGGATTTTGTTTGTGTTGCAGCTCTTATCATTAAGCTATAAAATGTTGATTAATATTCAGGTTGAATCCTGTAAATTTCATTCGCGAAATTGAATGCTGTGCAACTACAAACTTTCTAATAATTGCATTCATTTTCTGTATGTACAAATGTTGCAGTAAAATCGCGTTTATTTCAAGTCTTTGGTATAGCTGATTATTATCTTATTTTAAACATTTATTTTGTAAAAATATATCATAATAATAATAATTTAATTTTCCCTTCGTGATTGTGTATGGAACAGGCTGTATTATATTTTGTTATTACTTTTGGGCTAATGCAGTAACTATCTTATACTTTTTTTATTAATTGTACAACCGATAAAAAATTTTAAATGACACCTATTTTCATCCAAAAATTTTCTTTTTAAAATTTATCGCTTAAAATTTGTATATGATCCCCATTTAGATGAAGGAATGAAAATTGGATTATTTTTTTATCACATGTTTTAGAGTGCCCACTGATAAGACGCACTTTTAATACTCTTTAAAAACATAGAATTTTTAACTTATTCCAGAACACACTTGTTGATTCAAACAACTGAACATATAATTCTTTCTATTCTATAATTCTTTTTATTTTCTATTGAAACTACATGTCTGTCTGGAACGATTTAGAATTGAGTTGTAAGAATTGCATGATAAGAATGGACGCTTTTCAGAAACAGCAAAGTTTTGTAAGATTGTGTGGCAACAGTGATGTGTTTATACTGGGTGATCAGCGAATAAGCCCTGATTTCAAAATTAAATATCTCCACAAAAAAGATGGATAGAATGATGCGGTAAACTGTACGTTTATTAGCAAAACTGTAAAAATAGTGTACAAAAGTTTGAAAAATTTAGTTAAAAATCGTCAATCGATGGCGCTCTGCGCTAAAAACTCTTTCTCTGAAAGGTATCTTAAAAAACACAATAAAGTGATGCGGTCTTTGCAATCAAAATACATTTTTTCAAAATGCTCACCGTTCGAAGCAATGAGGAGGCGTCATCGAACAATGGAATTTGACATCACGATTTGCAATGTCTCAACGGAAATGGAATCCCATGCAACACCCATCAACGATTCAAGTTCATCTAGAGTGGCGGGATTGTTTCTGTAGGCAGTGTCTTTCAATGCTCCCCGCAGAAAGAAGTCACAAGGAGTCAGATCGGGAGTCGTATTTCATTTTTGACATCACACTGAAAGCGTCTATGGCATTGTGAGGAGAGCGCCATCTGCTAACGATTTTCGTAACTAAATTTTCTAAACTTCTGTACAGCATTTTTTCAGTTTTGCTAATAAATGTACAATTTACCGCATCATTCTATAGGTCTTTGTTGTAGAGATATTTAGTTTTGAAATCAGGGCTTATTCGCTGATCACCCTGTATTTGAAAAAGACTTCTGCCAGTTGTGTCGTTTACCTTTTAATCAGTCACTTCTTGTTTGCGTGTTTTTGTTGAAATTCGGCATAAGGAAAGAACAGTGAAATGAAACCGGCGTCGTTGTTCAAAAAGGTTTCTTTCATTCCTCGATTGAGCGAAATGAAATGAACGTAAACCTTGAATTTACAAACAGACGCTTTGTGTATTTATAGATAAATCATTTCCCTTCCTGATTATTGTTTATTGAGAGAAGGAATAAAACAATCTAAATGATAAGATTAAATGAGTTTTCTCAAAACAGATTTCATTTGCAAACATATTCGAAAAGAATTTATTTAATGATATTGTTTTTCATTTAAGGTGCGTTGCTGTTTCTTCCAAGAAGCGTTTGAGAAGTCCTTTTTTTGTCCAGAAAGTGCAGAGCTGTTTCAGAAAATGTGTATAATATCAATGTATATAATAAACGTTGTGGATGCATTGCTTTTTATATCATTCTGACTTTTATTATTACTTTCATTTTATTAATAGACTAGCCGCCTTTGGCGACCAGCTGGCTCGCCAAGAGTAATGCGTTCTAAAATTTTCAATTAAATACTTACATGCCTTGCTCTCCTTATAATTTCTCTGCCAGATATACTTCGAAAGTCGCGAAACTCATATTATTATAGAAGCCTTACAATTATTTGTTCATTGCAGTATATAACTCTCTGACTCGCAATTATTTTTTGTAATTATTTAGACCAGTAGATAACAATATGCACGCCAATTACTAATGATTTACAAATTAGCCATTGGGCACGAATTTGAATGCGTATCCTGTATACATTCAAACATGTTTACCATAAACAAAATGCTGATTTACTAAATTAATGATACAGATATTGCAAGCGATCATAGAAACCTTTGCCTTGTATTTATTTTTTAGAAAACACAACATTGAATATTTATCTAATTTCTAATCACGTGTTGAAAGTTACATTTTTTTTTTTCGATTTAATTTTCAGTCATAGTTAATTAATTTTTTTATTTGAACTTCTGTCAACATGATGGCAACAGTTTGATAAAAGCTATTCCCTCCCCTTGCTCGTTCATTATTTATCGTATATTTTTAAATGTTATTGTTTTGTCTGAAATGTATTATTGTAAAATATGTTTAAAAATTCGTTGCAAATAGAAATTGAAGTTAAATGTTAAAACACTGGTACCATTAGAAAGCTAATATTTTTTCTTTCAATTGATGTAAAAATCAACTTTGTACGATAACATTTTCGGAAGTTATAGCGAAAAAACGTCGAAATTTCGCTTAAATTTTAATGAATTGAAATTCTAATTAAAAATTCGGAAAAAGGGCTCTGAGATGCGTCTCCTAGGTATACATGCACCAAATTTGGTAGCGGTCAGAGCGCCAGCATACACACATTGAGCTTTATTATAAGTATAGCTATTGCCTGCGACTCTGTTCTCTTGGAAATTTTGATGTATGTGTGCAAACAATTATCAAATGATGACGCATCAAAAAATGAAACCTAACCTGAAAACATTTAAAAGTATAAGCCTATACGAAAAATATATGACATAAATACAATTGAATAAAAAAACACAACTAACTTAAAAACAATTTCTTTATATTGTATACCCGAAACAAAACAGCAACTTAAGTCGGTACGAACTGTTTCTGAAATTCTGTATAATATCAATGTATGCAATAAATGCTGATGCATTGGTTTTTATTTTACTGTCATTATTACTTTCTTTTTATTAATAATTTTATAAATTCTGCTGAAATACTGCGCCAAGTCTATGGTGGATGAACAAGTCGTGGTGTTACATATGGTGATTTTGTAAAAAAGTGTTACATTTCAAAAAACATCGACATTTATCACCATAATGGGTAAAGTACAATGAGTTCATTTTTCACATTGCAAAAATAAGTCTGAATCTAAGACAGGAATGAAGCATAAATCGACAAAAGGATTAAATATTGACTCCGAAAACAACGCAGGATTGAAATCTGTGGTGACATCTCAGTAAGCCAGTAACTGCCACTAAACATCAGTGGCCACTTTAGTATGGGGGATTAGTTACTCGGCCGCAAATCGGAAGGTCGATTCTTGGCGGAATTCACCCTGCGCATTGTCACAATTCCTCCAAAACCATCGCCAAAAATCATACGAAATGAAGTCCTGTGATAAAACCTAAAGACGACTCACGGCAATAAATAGCAATGTTAAGGAGAAATAAGTAAGCGAAAAGGCTAAAAAAGTTTTCTGTTTTGTCGCACCAGACGTCCTCCCGCTGGTGTGGAGAGGGTGTTGCCCGTTCAGGTGTCTTCCTCGTCATCTGACCGTGGTTCAAGAGGACGAGGTCCAGCCCAAATGGCCCCAGTGTTCATTCAAAACGGAACGTTCATATATGTAAAACTAAAAACTGATCCAAGTTACGTTCCGGAAAAATTTTAATGGATCTTCTTCGGTTCATTCAGAGACTGGGTTTTGAACATCACGCTCTTGTTCCATATCCATTCCGTGTCGTGCAGTACTAACATGATTATGAGTCACGGAAGTATTGAGATGATTATAAGTCATGGGAGTATTGACATGTTAGGTATCTTCCTTGTCATCTGATAAGAGGTTCGAAGTGACGAGGTCCGTCCTCAAAACAACTCTTGCGTCGCTTCAAAACGGGACGTTCATATAACTGAAACTAAACTTCATCCAAACTATCTTCGTTTCATCGGCCAATCACCTATCGTAGCAAACTATGAAAGTACCCTTCCCGACTCTCCAATTCACCTCTTTGTTCCTCCCCTCATCTCCTCCAATGGAGACACCTCCACCTTCTACTTCTTGCGTACATCCGACCACCCCGCCACCACTGAACGCAGCAGTATCGACAGGATTTTGTGGTGGTCGACTGCTGAATAAGTAGTGCACAGCCTGACATGGACTGATCAATCAAACCAACATTCCTTTTGGGGTAGTAAATAGCTGTCTTTCTCCCCACCTGCACTCTCTCGAACAGTCGGAATGAAACTGTCCATCTTTGAGATCACATCCTTCATGGTTTTGAGATGACCATCAATACTGCACTTCAATCATTATCGACCCTCTTCAGGTCCTTCCTTCACTCTGAGATCTCAACACATTCCATAATGGAGACTGCCCCGTTCGAAATCCTCCTCCCATTGTTCTTTTTCCTTTCTCTCCTTCTGTTTTCGGAGCGAACAGACGGGCAGAGATTCGAAAGAGGGAGAGTTCCCCTAATCCTCCCCGCTTTCGATATCTTTCTTTCCTCTTCCAAATCCGAAAGCTCGTTTGAGAGAGGTTTCTAAATATTTTGTTCGTCGGCAGAAAAAAGCTGTTCTGCCTCGACGGAGATTATGCCAAACGAATACCATGGAGGGGGAGTGGCTTATTTGTTCTGAAAATAGGGCTTTTGGAGAAGAATGGGTCCTCGAAAGCTCCTTTCGTCACCAAGAGTAAATATTGCTTCTTCAATAATTTTTCAGTTTTATTTCATTAAGTTTAGTTATTTTAAAGGCCTTATCACAGGGTGAAATTTCGCCAGCACTTTTCCGTTTCTACCCTCAAACACTAGTCAAGCAAGTTTCATAATTGATAACTTTTTCTAACCAGCTAGAAAATGCCGTCGGAACTATTGTCCGCAAACAGAATTCAACATATCATGTGAAACTTTGAAGTGACGTCACGTTCGTTGTCGTTTGCTGACGGAAAGTGCCGACGATATTTTGCCGTGTGATAAGACCTTAACGTCCCTTTGCAAAGCAACACTGGAGCTATTTTGGGATGGACCTCGTCCTTTTGAATCGCGATCAGACGACACCTGAACTGACACCTCCCTCTCCACACCAGCAGGAGGACGTTTGGCCTGACAGATGTAACGAACAAGAGACCCCCTCACACGACGGTTCTTCGGTAGAATCGACTCTCGAACCTGCAACCCTCCGGCTCCGAGACCTTGCTACCAGGCCACCACGACCCTTCATTTCATTAAAGTTTTCCTTAAAACACAATGTGCGGAATAAATGAAAGCGCTCGTCTAGAGTTGCATGAGATTCTTACATTCAAGATCATTAACCCGTTGACTGCCAGCGACGACATGACTCGTACTGTACTTACTTGCCATTTCTGTGCAGCTACGAATCAACTCGTTGTGTATCATCGATAGAGGGCTTCTGGGTAACGAAAAAAAATCAATGGCGGCTCACATGAATTGAAAATTCATTAACCTTCCAGCGGGCGCGGCCGTCATACCAACACGCAAGGACTCGCGTATTTCATAGTAAATTATAAATTTTTAAAGGCGTAACTATTAAAATTATATTGTAATTAGCTTAGGATTCATAACTACGATCACTTTAAACATTTTTTTCTTAAAAAAAAAGCAGAAACAATATAAACATTGATTGTAATAACAATATAAAATGACCACGGGTGGATTTGAAAATAATTTAAATGAAAATGTTCGATATTTTGACCGTAAAATTTGCATATACAATATAGAAGTGCAAAAATACAGAACTGATGTATAAAAAGGAAAAAGTAATTGAAAGTTACATATGAAAAGGAAGAAAATAGTTTCATTGTTATTTCATGGCAATTTGAGCAAATATGTTTAGTGCGCTCCAAACATATAAATTTCTGGCAAATCTCACAAAAAAACCTCGTGATTCCAGTCCGCTTTTCTTTTTGGCAAGGTTTTTTCCCTGACGTCGCATCTTCCACTTCTTCAGTACCCAGTTCGGCCTTTCTCTTCAGCTTCCTTCATTTAAGTTCACTTTATAGAGACGTGGGTGCTTTTTTTTTCAACATTTTCCTTCGTGAGTGCATTTGCCAGCTGTCTTCAGTCTAAAACAATACGGATTTGTTTATAAAATGATGCAAAATCAGAGGTGACAAAAACTGACATGAACGGTCTCGCGTATCTCTAAAATATAAATATATGATCGGCAGAGACCTATGAACGCCACAAACTGACGACGACAACTGAAAGTAGGTGAAAGGGAGGGCGACAAATAGCCGTGGACAGGCGTTCCCAGTATCATCAGATCTGAAGGTATGAAACGAAATTCATCTCTAGTGTATCTTTCACATACGTGCGCCCGCTGGAAGGTTAAGAAACGAGCAAAAAATACAATTATAAGAATGAGTTCAAATGAGTAAGTGTCATTTTAGGCCAGATTTCTGAAAACCGCAGTGGCATTCAACGTGTAAAAATATCCGAACACACTAGACGAATTTTTTTGTTAATTTAACTTTAAAAAAAAACGTTTTTACAGTGGGTCATGTCATTAATGTATGTTTCAATGCTATGCCATTAATATATGTTTTCTCATTTCTGTGAGAAAAAACCATACTACACTAATTAACAATGAATATTTAATGAGTCAAGAAACATACTTTTTGAAACAGGATATCTTCCATTCTAATCTGTACAAAAACAGCATTCTCCTTCAAGTTTTTTTTTTTAAGTATGCAGTTTTAATAATAGAAATATACATTTTTTATAATTTTTCCATAAACAATGAATTTTGTCACGTGAATCCGCTGTCTTTGAAGAAGTCAGTAAACACTCAACTTGGCTTTGGGAATTAAGATCTTGGGAAAAGTGAAAAGCGTTGTAAAGCAACAGCCAAAAAAGATTCCGATCTGATTCCCATCGTCAATGCAGTCATTTCAATTTAAATCGTATAGAGAATAACTTGTCGTAGAAATTTAATGTTATGTTTGTGTTCAAGGAGAGTCGTTTTTTACAATCACAGTAAAAGAACACGTGTACCATGGGCGAGCACACGACAAATGGAAAAAGAGAGATTTGTTCTGTCATTTTAACTTTTAAATAGCTATAAAAAATTTATTTTCACAGATACAGCTTTGAATGAGGCACAAAACATCCGCTGCTTCTTGCAGAATATTTTGATGTATAAATAATTGTACTTGGTTCATTTCTTGTCGGGTTATGATTGTTTGAAGGAAGCAGCATAGCTGGAAAAATATCTTTCTTCACAAAATGAGTTTCAAAAGAGAAGCGAAAACAGAGATTTTTTGCATTGCAGTGTTTTCACTTTTGCATACCAGTGTGCGTTACTTTTTTGACCTTCGATAAGACTTTTTAATACCTTACCAGCGCTTTTTACGTAGTCGGATACCTTAAATACTTTTAAGGTATCCGACTACGTTGAAAACATTGGTTTTCGACCACATTGGCGATTTTTTTTAAAAAAAGTATTATTTCTTGTCATTCAGACTTTTCCAAAACAGTTTGTTTTTGCTTAGAAAAGGAAGATCTCACCTATCACCCAGAGGAATTGTAAGAATTTTTTTTTCTCAGCTAAAGCTTGTCTATAACTTCAGTTTTAGTTTTCATAAAAAGTATCCTCCATTCACAGGATATCCCAAAAACTAGTAGAGGTATTTACATAAATATGTCAGCACGTGTTTTAAATGATATGGGCAAGGAAATGAGCCAAAAGTTTTAGTGTTGGGGAAATACTTTTTCTGTTACAGGTGTTTTTAGAAAATTGAAGTTGCGAATGGATAGAAAAAATGTATATATACGTCTATTTTTATCCGTCACTTCTTTGCTTCCCAAGATTTTTCTTAGATTTTGGTTCATTTCATTCATGATTGCATTCTATAACTTGTGTACAAAGAAAAGCAGGAGTGCTGCATTACCATTTTGTGTAACTTGTGAACCGTTTTGGTTCAATTTCACTAAAATTTACCACACATTTTCCTATTTCTCAAAATGTATTATATTCTCACAATTATGTTTTTGTATTGATAGTGTTTATAATAGATAATACATCTAAAAACCAAAAATAGTTCTTTAAAAATCTAATTAATCAAAATTTTTGAGATGCAAAGAAGCTGTGGGTAAAAATATACATATGTATGCTTTTCTTTCCATAAATTTAAATCTTAATTTTTTAAAAACACCTATAACAGAAAAAGTATTTCACCAACACTAAAACTTTCGGTTCATTTCCTTGCCCATATTATTTGAAACACATTTAGAAATTCTCATATAAATACCTGTAATAATTTTTGAGATATCGTGTGAACGGTGGAGAATTTTTAATGAAGATTCAAGTTTTGTGGAAATGGAAGTGAAAGACACATTTTAGCTGAAAAAAATGTGACCCTGGATGATAGGTGAGGCCTTCCTTTTCCCAGAAAAGGTGAACCGTTTTGAATTAAATATTTAAAATAATTAAATGCAGTATTAAAAAATAAATACAGGAAATAACAACTACTTTTTTAACGTAGGCAGATACCTTAAAAACGATGCATTTTTCTACTTCACTTCAGTCCAGAATGACTTTCCTTCACAATAGCGGGTGGAAATTTCTAGAACTAGAATTCTAGAAATTTCTAGACTTCTTTCACTTTTTCCCACCCCCGTTTCAACCCTATCCTCTTTTTCTCTTTTTTTTTTTTGGATATGTTTGGGCTGGAAGACCCATTTAGAGGTGCCTACTTTTAACCGCAACTGCAGATTTCCTCGGAAGATGGAATGCTGGGAATGATCTTTTAAAATTTGATAATCAGAAAAGAGCAAAAACCGAGCTGGAAACTCGACCCTCCCCCCACAAGATATCCAAAGTTTCCCGATTTCCGAGCGGAATGACGGCTCGTCACCGAGGAAGTTTCCCAGATCCCGTTTCATTAGTCAGGCTTTATGGAGTTAGGGGATGGAAGTTGAAGTTTACGGAGGCCGTTTATGGGAAATTCCACTGCGAAATCGTCTGATATGAGAATTTCCCTATCGCCGAAACCGAATTTTCTTAATTGAATAAAACTTCGGGTGTGGAGGAAATAAAAAATGAAATATTTATCGTAAATGTGGAGGATTCCCGAGTGAATTTTGGAAGAGCAAAAAATGAGGTTTTATTTATGAGATTCTAGAATATTTTAATTTTTCCTCCATCTATCTATATAGATAATTTAAACAATAATGATTTTTCCCAAAACTACTGCAATATCAATATTTTAATAAAAAAAGAAAGAATGAGATATTAGTGAAATAGATGGCGCTAATAAACCACTTTTATCTTTATTTACACTGTAGTATTATTATTACAAAGGAAGAACGGTTGTTGTCCCTGTGGCGGCTAAGTCTGTAAACTTTTCATTTTCTTAATTTGAGTTATTAATTGTGGTTAAATTTTCTTATGTAATTTCACTTTTTATTGATATTTTTGTTTCATTTGATGATATTTTTTAATGTTTTGCTTTGTTTTTGTCTTTTGCTGTTTAAATTGGTATGTCTCTTTTGCCGTAATTTTCAGCGGATTTTCGTGTCACGAGGTGTCAATACTTTTGACCTTTGTCCACCGATGCCTCTCAGAAAAAATCCCTTATTTGGAATCCTTGCTTGAAAGTGGCCCTTGACGAAGTTTTCAGGCCGGATTCTTTTTCTATTGGTTATAGTTTTGATTCGGTTGTGTTACTTTTTGCTTGGCTTATTTTGTTAATTATGTTAGATTCATTTGTATTTTAGTTTAGCTGCATTTGCGCTCTCTAAATACAATGATTGATTAAAAAACTTTTTTAATTCTTAAACTTGTTTGAATCAGTAATGATTTTTAGTTTTGATTCCGGTTTTGGTTTCGTTTCCGTCGTTAGTACTGTTTCTGTTTCGTTTAAATAATTCTTTAATTATATTCATTTGGATATGTTTCATTTATTGGTTCTATTTCATTTAGTGAACTTTTAGCTCGTAATTCTGAATTGAGTTTTCATTTCGATTTCGACACAGTTGGTTTCGTTTTAATTTTTGTTGACCAAGAAATGGGTTTTGATTGTTTTAATAATTTTATGATTGTATATATATATATATATATACGTATATATATATGTATATATATGTATATATATATATATATATATATATATATATGTGTGTGTGTGTGTGTGTGTGTGTGTGTGTGTGTGTGTGTATGTATACATATAATAAGGTGTTAAAAACAAGCATCAAAGTATCACACGGGGCTTACAGAAGTAAGAATCATACACATAACAAAAAAAATTAAATTAAATTAAACAGTTATGAATGATTAATGATATAATAAAATAAAATAAGAAAAATATAAGTAAAGTAAAAGAAAACTGAGCTGGTGTTAATTATAAATATACAAAAAGTTTCCAAGAGCGCTTTCTTTGAATGTTTTGGGGAGCCGGCCTTAGGTTCCGGCAAACTCGGAACACAGGAGGATGTAATGATTCAGCTTCTCCCCGCCCTGACCATTGTGGTTTATTTTTTTTCACACGCTCCATCATTGCCAATTCCAGACTGGTCTCCTCAATGGCGACGTTTTATGACAGTGTCCTTGCATACAGATGGACAGGTGGAGAGCCCTCCTTCTATGAACGGACACCTGTCCTTTTAGAGGGAGTCCAGATAAAGGACCACCGTTGCACTCATCGTGTCTGTGACACAAATGTATAGAGCCCGCATTGTGGACCAGGAACATTCCTGTGATCAACTGTAGACCAGTGAAGTTTTTGCTGAACGAAGAATAGAGAATCGGAACCTAAATGCTCCAATGTGGATGAGAGGTGGAGTTTGAAGGAAGAGAGAAAAGGCGAGGGTTTTGGAGAGAGAAAAGGGAGAGACGAGGATATTTTCATTCTGGTGAAAGTCGAGCGTTCGAGAGAAGATTCCACCCGAAGAATTCGGTGCATTCCAGGAGTTAACCTCGGTACCAGAGTGAGACTTTAACGGCCGGTTAGCTGTTCTCACGAGTTTCTCCGAAATATTTCGAGGAACTATTCTTGTGGTGTTCCACATGGACTTTTCATTTAACCCAGATGATAAATAGTATTTTTTCCGTAAATTAAAGCTGTAAATAGAGTAATTTGATTAAAACGCTACCCTGTATTGGATCAGACCAGATCGAGACTTTACAAGGAGCACCTGGAAATATTTTTCTCTCCAGACATGTTACAGTCGCAGGTAGATGATGGAAACAAGTTCAGTTTATGTAGATCGTTTTTAAAATAGTCATGACCAGTGAGGAACTTGGGGTATTCTATAAGTTGGTATATTCAAAAATGATGGCATGAAAATCTCAAAAATGGGGAAAAATGGGAAAAACCTCTTTGTTAGGCTCCCTTTATTTGAAACTAGCCGCCTTTGGTGACAAGCTGGTTCGCCAAGAGTCATGCGTTCTAAAATTTTCAATTAAATAGAAGACTTGTTGAATTAATTATTTAGATATTGCAAACGATAGTAGAAACTTTTCCTTTGCATTTATTTTTTAAAGAAAGTATCACGTTTTATATTTCTTTTATTTCATCCAGTCACGTGCTGAAAGTGGCATTTCTTTAGATTTCATTTGCAATTTTTTTAAATTTGAACTTCCGTCAGTAGGATGGCAACACGCTGATCAAACCTCATTTTTTCCCCCCTTGACGTGCTCGTGCAGATTACATTTTATTGTTTTGTCCGAAATCTATGGTTGAAAAACACGGTTAAAATATTTCTTTAAAAATTCGTTAAAAGTAGAAGCTTCAGTTATATGTTGAAACACTGATACCATTAGAAAGCTAATTGTTTAAAAACTTTAAATGGATTTAAAAATTATGTTTGTGCGATCATGTTTTCTGAAGTGATAGCTGAAAAAAGTGGAAATTTCGCTTCAATTTTCAATGATTTCAAATTCTAATGAAAAATTGGAAAAAAGGGCTCTGAGGTGCAACTCCAAGGGGTACATGTACCAAATTGGGTAGCTGTAGGTCCAACAGTCTGGCCTGTATTGCGCCAACACACACACACACATTGAGCTTTATTATAAGTTTAGATATAGAAGACTAGCTGGCAAGTTGCTGGCGAAGAAGAAATAATTTTGGGAATACTGGAGTATAAAACAACTGTCTTGTTTGTTTATAAATAATAGAAAGAATAATATTTATTTCCAAAATAAAATAAGAATAATGCTTATTTTATTCGGAAATGAATAGATTCAGTGATATTGAAAGATATTGTTACGAGTCTGTGATGCCCGGCATGATGGGTTCCTTCACTGGAAAGAGTGATTGACAGTATTCTGTACTGGATGCTCTTAGAAAGGATCCTAGGGCTTGGCGGCAAACTTGACGACCGTTTGGCGACAAAATGGAAAGTACCGGAAACATCGAGAATTTTCCCGATTCGTCCATTCGGAATCGAGATACGTCCATATACACCCTGATGGGTGGAGACATTTCTAGCCCCGCCACCTGGGACTTTATAAGGGAGACAGTTTCAAGCCGACATTAGGTAACGAGTCCTCCAGAGGAGAAGCCAAGCAAGTGCTGAACGGAACTGTGTGCCTTGTCGTCTGTTGACGAGTACTATAGCCAGTGCTGTTACTACTGCTGAGCTGTTGTTGTTATTGTGTCCCGTCTGTCAATAAACACCTGGGCTGTGTTGTCTACTAAAGGACTGTCTGCGTGCTCAACATCATCTCTTCTCTAACACCCTACACACCCACTATACGAGGTAAAAAAGAACCCGAAGGATTTTTTCAGGATAGAGGCAAATACGTTGCAACACAAAAGAGGAGCACATCTTCCTGTTGGTGAAATTATATATCCAAGGAAGTCAAAACTCACAGTCGGGAGTGAAATGTACAATACCAGTATGAAGTCTTATTCCGGCTTTGTCATTTCACTTCCGACTGCTCAGGTTTAGAATATAATCGAAAAACAAAACTAAGTCACTCGAAATAAAAAGATCACTTTGCAATAAAGTGGCCTTTTTTGAAAGAAATCTTTATATTTTCGTCACTCACTCCCAAAGCGATATCTTCACCCGTTTAACAAACGATTTCATTCCAGATTATTTATCATTTTCCCTCTCCCTTTTCCCGTTTTGCTTTTTGATAAACGGACTCTGAAGCCCCGCACCAACTGCCCTTCCCCCCGTACACTCGAATCCCGTATTTCACCCCCGGGTGTCAGTCGTCGGTCCAAGGGATCGGGAAGGGGGGATTTATTCGGGGGGGGGGGTCGAGTGCCATTTGTAACTGAGACGGGGTCCACGCACTTATTTTCCCCCATCACTGCGGAATTCCCTGCTTTAAGATGAAAGTCGATACATTTCGAATGTGTAGTGTCAGAGGGTAGGAAAAAGAAAGAGAAACTGCAAGAAAGACAGACAGACAGCCAAAAAGAAAGTCACAGGAAATATCGGAAAGTATCTTGTTGGCTCACTCTTGATGGGCGCAATTCGAGAAGGGATGGACAAATAGTTCGCACTCTGTGATAGACTTGATAGGGTTTATTTGTTCTATCAGGGTCGTGGTAGCCTGGTTGGTAGAGCGTTCTGTCCTCGTCTCAGCCAAAGATCGCCGTGTTGGCTCATGGCAGGGGGGACATTGCGAAGTCCTCCAAGTTCCCATGACAAATGATGCCTTTGTGGGTACTGAATCAGGGATGAGTCGGTCTCTGATTCGGATCAAAATTCTGACTCGCAGATGGATGAAGGAGTATATGAATGAGTTCGACCGCCCCCTCAAAAGGGTTGTGTTCGAGCAAACTCACCTGAACGGTGCTCGTTCACAACGAAAGGCACACGCCTCTGCCTTCATTCGAAAGAGCTCCGCTCATTCGGACTTGGTATGACCAAGTGGCATTGGACACCCAACACCACTTCCTGCAACTGTAACCGTAACCCTCTGGTTATTTAGACTGTGTCATGAGGCTGAAGTGGGAGAGACATGGAAAGGCCCTCCTGTTCTATCCATCCCCGTGACTAGTGTTCGACTTCTGACAATTATAGATTGGAATGTGGTTAAAAAATTTAATATTGGATAAAACCAAGCCAAAGGAAATGGTCTTTTTGAAGTCCAAGTTTGGAAGTGGATTTGACTTATTAAGCTAACTATAATGCAGATTCTGAAATATGTTAATAAAAACAGTGGTATTAGACAGACCACCCACCCACCACGTGTTCGAAACACTTATGTATGATTTCCACCTGTATAAAATTGATTTTCGCTATCATTGCTGAATGTTTGGGCCCAGTAACATTCCTGTAAGAAGGAAGGACTGACTAAATGCGTTTGGCATTACTCTTGTGGAGGTACCGTAATAAGCCAGTCACAGCCACAAAGCTGGCGTTTTGACATAGGGGTTGAGTGTCTTCCCTGCGATCTGGGCGTCCCGGGTTCGGGCAAGTCTCTTGTGTGTTCTATCTGTGAGATGTACGTTGGTTTGACTGCTCGGTCCATGTCAGGTTGGGCAATACTTATTCAACAGTCGACCACCACACATCCGGTCGATACTGCAGCCTTCAGTGGTGGCGGGGTGGTCGGCTGTAAACATAAAGAAGATCCTGAAGAAAAAAAATATCTGAAAAAAATATTATAAAGCAATGACAATGATAATTCTTCTCGTAAAAAGTACAAGCTTTGTCAAAAACAGAGAAAATACGTTCAAATGGATATTCATGCAAAAATGGTTACTCAAAACTGGGCAGGACAGAGTATTTATTTGCTCTTAGGAGTGTAGTAGTGAATCGAACGGTTAAAATGCAGATTAAATGAAAAGAAAATGTTTTTGTTTTTTTGTTGACTAAGCTACATTTACTGAGAAAACTAACTGTTATCGATCATGAAACTTTGATTATTCCTTTTTGCATACTGAACTCACATGAGTATTTTTATGCATAAATTCTTTTGTATACAATAAAATATGCATCTAATTGTATATATATAATAAAATATGCATGTAGGGACTTGATTTATTGCTATTTATTTCCAATTAAAATTTTGTTTCTATCAATATTACTAGTTTATTTTAACAACATACACAGGTGTATCTGTCAGATAAAGCGCGACCACATTGGTTCGAAGGTTGTATGACTCTTTCGTACGAGTCATTTGCGTACGAGTCATAAAACTGTCAATCAATGGTCCCGTTTACAATGGGATTGTGTTA
>JAPMOQ010026930.1:946610-961685 GCA_026543055.1 Argiope trifasciata | reverse complement strand
TGAGAAAATAGAAAAGTAAGATTTAATTTAAAATTTATTTTTTATCTTACTAGATTTTCTAAAGTATTATTTAATACGCCCAATGCGTTCATACCCCAGAAAGTAAGTGATGCTTAAAATTTTTTCCAAGACATTCCAATATTCGTTTTTATTCTTTTCCCGCGACATTCTTGGCTGGCTAGTTTGCATTTTCTTTCAAGAAAGATTCTTTTTCTTCCTTTTTTTTCACCTAATTCATTCCATGATTTTGAAACTTAAATACAGAGACAAAAGAATGTTTCTAATACGTGATCTCTTTCAGAGAGGGCAAGTTTTTATGGCCTTAAATACGAAACACATACGCAAGATCCCCTTGCCCGTAATTAGCGCTCGAAACGATGTTATTTGACAGTCATCGCGTGTAAAAAAACAGTTATCCAGAGTTTAAAAAAGCAGTTAACTGGAGCACTTCATTAAAGACTATTAAATTCCTTTTCCTAGACTCTTCAAACAAGAAAAACGATTTTTATACTCTAAATCGCGGGTCTTTTATAGGGTCTTCTGAAATAATAATAATGAAAAAATTCCATCAAAGTTCGTTCCTTCTTCTAAAAATTAGAGCCGCCTGCCTGAAAAACAAAACAAAACCCCTCTCAGCTATTAAGTTTCAAAGGTAGCAAAAACCGTTCTTTAGTCTTTTATTGGAAGTTTTATCATCGGCAAATGTTGTCTTTAACGCAACACAGTGTGTAAATATTGATTCAAGAAACCAACGGCTCAGTTTAAATATTTAGGAGGGGAAAAAATTGCAGTTTAAAGAGGAAAGGAAATAAAAAACCGGTTTTCCTATCGTAAAAATAACGCTTCCAGATAAGGCTATTTCGTCTCAACAATTTGTCTTTAGTGAGTAAGTAACCAGCATCGCGAGGGGTGTCTTTATGAATAAAAATTAGCTTCGAAGAGGACGCTTAAGAAAGAAGGGAGCAATCATTCAAAATAAAAAGTCGTGAGGGCCGTGTTTACCTCCCACGCGCATGAATCCTCTACAGGGCGGCTGTATTAAATTTAATAACCAATAGTGGAGCTGATGGAATATTTATATAAATCATAAAATGCGGATTTGTTATGGTCGTTGCGATTTGCCTCTAGAGAAATGAGTGAATGAATATTAAAATAATATCTGTGTTTTTTCGGAAGTATTACTGAGAAAATTATGTCTTGTGAAGAACTTTTTTTGTGGGGTGAAAAAGCAAAGATATTTATTATATATATTCGCTAATATTTGAATATCTTCAAGAAGTCAAATTTACAGAATGTACAACGGAATCATGTTCTATTTTATATTGAGAAATAGTAAAGAAAAGAAAGGTAAGTTCTGCTTACCCATGCTTTTATAAGTAAATGCATGGAAGAACTAAGGATTGCACAAATGAAAAGAAGGCAAATTGTATGAAAAGAATAACTTTATTGAAAATCAAAAGAAATTCCCATGTCCATTGTGACACGGGTACCATCAGTTAGGTGTCAGATTTATGTTTTTGCTCTAGAAAGATGGTGGATGGTTTTTGAAGTCCTGCACAGCTTCCTTCATTTTGCTGTCAATATAGAAACTTGTATCCTGTAATGCTCTCTTAATTGGCCCAAACATGTGGAAGTCAGAGGGTGGTAAAATCTGACTGCACGGCAAGTGTTCCAATACTTTCAAATGGGCTTTTAAAATGTTTTTGGGAATTCACGGGATACTTGTGGGCTGGAAAAGTTTTGGAGAATCATCTCTCATTATGTAAGAAAGCCTGGGTTTTTGCTTTTGAGTGCATTCTATTGTTTCGTCAGAATACAACAGTACTGTGTTGAACTGATAACGTTCCCTTAGAGCAGAAAAGCAATTCAGAGTGATTCACAATAACTGATGATAACTGAACAAATCTCTATATAGCAGAACCTTACTTTCGGCTAGTTTCCTGTAATAAAAGCAACTTTCGCTGTTGAATGCCATATGCAGTTTTCTTTCCCTGTTAGATTGTGATGGTATAACTCCAGTCATTCTGATGCAAACGAAAGTGTCCACTTTTGGGGAAACTCTTATTGATATGAGCCCTATATCTTGGTTATGTTATGCATCAATATTATTCAGCAATTGGTAGACCCATTGGGTCCAAACATTTTGAGGGCAAATTGATTGCTGAAAGCTAAGTAAAACCCAAATGCGGCCCAAAGTCTGCTAAAATTTTCGTCAGGAATTGAACCTTTATTCCAAATTCCTGATTCTGCTTTAATATATATCTAGATGCAGTTAATTTTCGTGAACAACAGATTCTATTTTATCATTAGAACTTGACGCAAATGGAAAGTTGATAGTAAGACAAATTAATAACCAAGCATTTTAATTATATATTCACATTTTATATTTATATAACACGTAACTTCTATCTACATGGCATGGAATCAAAATAATAAGCATAAGACTTACATAATACAATATTTTTTTTCTAATCTGTACCACCTCCTTGTAGTTTGTTTTATCATAAACACAAACGAATTAATGTAAAGAATAAAATTGTATGAAAAGAATGAATTCACTTTCTTAGAATGCTTATTATAATGTGGTCAAAATAGAAAAAAAAACTTTTTGATTTGACAAACTATGAAGAAATAGTATTATGGAAACGACAATACAATTGGTAACATAGTGAACTCTCCTTCTCAAAGTTTCTTTTTTTTCTACAATTTTTTTAAAAATTTGACTTATGAATCTGCACCAATTTTGGAACCCCCCCCCCTAAAGAAGAATACAAGTTTATTTGGTTTACACATAACTTTTATACTGGATCTTGTAACATAAATTCAATGCACTGTATCATGCATGCTCGCTTTTCCAATCAGTCTCAAGAAGTTTTTATAAGCACATGTATCAATTAGAATGTATTGACAAAGAGAACTTATAAGTTGTTAGAATAAACATATTTATTTGAGAGCAAAATTAACAAAAAAAAACCGTCTTCCAGACTATATTGATGAGAAAAAAGTCTTCAATAGATCTGGCTGAAAGAGAAAATTCCGAGCAGATTTAGAAATATCTTTGTTTCTTAGCGTAGATCTGTATAATTAATCATTTTCATGATTAAAATTCTGTAGTTGCTTATAAACAAAACAATGATACATTCTTGTTTTAGAGCATTTCAAGCATACCATACATCGATTATGTGTGAGATAAATCCTCCAGTAGACAGGCAATTTTGAAAGTTTCTCCAGTTTTAGTTAGTTGCACCTTTTTAAAAACTATTTTAAACCATATTTCTTGATTGTGAATTATGCTCAGAAAATAGCATGAATTTGTGCCATAAATCTATTCTAAGAGAAGATCTCCAAGAAAAAAATCAGTTATTGTCAGAATAGTATCTATTCGGATAGAATCAAGCTTCCAAGTTTTGACATTTTGGTCTTAAGACTGTCTGTAATATAAGACTGTCTGACTGTCTCCTGAGAGAAAATATCTACAATTGGCATTTATTGCAAATATAAATACTTAGCAGTCCTAAGTACATGCCTAGTCGTTTGAAAATTTCTGAAAAAGTTAGCGAGAAAATAGGCGCATAATTTTCCTTAATTAATCAACAATTGTAAAGTCATACCGACAGAATATCAAAAATTACATATTCTGAGGTTATCTATCCAAAAGTTTATTATTATTATTCTTTGAATTTAAAAGAGAATAAATTGATTAAAAGTCATTGCAATATATCTTCACTACCTATCCTTTTCAATTAGATAGTAATATCAAATCTGTTAGTATGCATCAAATCTGTTAGATAGTACAGGATTAATCAGAGAATTAAATATATGGATAGATGAAAACTGATTTTAAAGGAAATTAAAACATTCTCTGAGATGCTACGAAATACTTTGTAAATCAATTATTGAAGCTCGAAACAAATTTCAGTGTGAATTCAAATTGGATAATAAATTTATGGAGAAAAATTGTTACTAAATACACTAGATTAGAACATTCAAATCACAGATAAGAAGATTTGAAAGCAACAAATAATATTTATAATCAGAAGTCTGGAAATTTCATGAATAAAATTCGTTTTTCAGCGTGAGAATATGTAACGAAAATAAATTTAAACTCTTTAGTTCTTCATTACTAGTATGATAAAAACGGTCTCAAATATTAAAATCTCAAATAAAGCTTTTTTTAAAGTCAGTAACCATTTCTAATGAATATTTGTAGCTAAACATTAATGTTCAAAGTATGAGATGCAGATGGTTGATTTTTAATTCCTTGTATTTTAAAAATAATCCATGAAACCCATGGAAATCTTTGTATTTATATAAAATTTCCACACTTAAAAGTGATATTAGAATGAAGTTAGTCTATATAAAATACAGAAACTTTTCAGGTCCATAAATTCAAGGAACCATTTTATTTCAAAAATATTACGCAATACTAAATTTCCTTAAATTGGATTTATTTTGAAAAGAAAATCTCAATACATACGTTTCTTTCAGAAAAAATTGTATAAACATATTGAAAAAATATGTTTGTGGTAAGTCTGACATTTTATTTTGTAAAAATTAAAAATTTATTAGATTAAGAATATTATTCGATTCAGTGAAGCAAGGACATTATTTCAATAATTAATAGTCATAAAAAATTTGACTTTCATTCAAAAATTAATTAATTGGGCTTGATATTTGACAGAATTTTAATAATTTCGTTAAATTACCTGTTACTTTGATTATACTGAAATCTATTCTTTATCTACTGATATTGAATTTTTTCATAGAAATAATTGTACAGATCATCTTGTAAGAAAAGATTTCAAGATTTCTAAATCACATTACAAGCTTATCCAATGTAGATTCATGATTTTAAGTGTTTGCACTTTTTGGAAGAAAAATTTGAAACTGCATCCAGAAAAGACTTCTTGTTTAATTTTTGTCACTTTTATAAAACATAAAAAGAAAGTTTCACTTCACATAGATCAAATACCTCGAAATTTTATTTACTTAAAATGCGCTCGGAAGAACTCGTGCAAACTAACAATCATAAATCAAGAAAAAGCAACAGAGAATTAAATACTGAAAAAAGTTTTTTACACTCTGATTTGAGGTAACAAATTATCACCCTATCACTTTCCCATGCAGAAAACAATAAATTTCACAGTCGTCATAAAGAAGAGGTTAAAGAACAAATACGAAATCCGGTTTAATTACACATGTCAGAGAAATCTTCCAGGATTTACGATTTGAGGGCAAGCATTAATTAATACCGTCATCAAGTCTTAGGGAAGAAGACGAAAGTGGCACCACCGCTTTAGACAAAGCACACATAAAACCGCGCCGGTTTATTTTTGAAAATGCTTCACCTCCTGTATTTTTTTCTTCCCCGCTTTTGTGTTTAACGCTCGGGAAAGACAAATTCGTAGGGGCTGCACTATTATTCTGATCACGTTCGCAGAGTTCGGGGGGATAAATCATTATCCATGTGTTCTCTGTGCACCCCCTGCTTATCGGCAATGATGAAAAGAGTGAGAGAGAGAGAGAGAGAAGAAGTGTGTGTGTGTGTGTACCCCCTGTACCCCCTTCCTTCTTCTTCTTTCAACTTTTTCTCCTCTCCGTTCCTATCAAGGATGCGAACAAGCAATGTAAATAGTCCGGGAGTCCAATTCGTAAGAAGAACCAGCGACGTGGGAATTGCTAATGTTGGTTTTATTTTCTCTTTCAGGGGCCTTGCGATGAAATATACAGTAGTGGGGTATCGAGAAAAATCTGTGCATATATTAACTCCCAGTTACAAGGCAGGGCCGAGGTTCTTTTTGGAGGAGGAGGGGAGTACTTCGGGGGCTCTCACGGTCCCCTTAGGTTTAACAGCTCTGGCAAACAATGGGAAAAGAAGGGGGTGATCAATACGAGTAGTTGTTGCTAACTCTTGCATAAATTAACTCCTCATGAATATTCAGGAGACGAGCAAGGATACGGCAGAGTCGAAAGGATTAATTACTTTGAAAGAGCAGGGAAGAGCGCCAGCTTAAGATCTTTTAACTTAGAGGGTTAGGCATCGTTCAAAAGGGTTTTCGGTAAAAATATAACTGCAAATACAGTGTGCGGGTAATTAATTATTTCACAAATTACTTTCTTCTTCTTTCTCCTTCCTCATCTTCTTCTTGGTACTCTTTCTTTCTTTCAGGCAGCAGTGGATCCTTTTATTTTTTTAGTCGCCATCAATTTCGCCCTGTTCTTATCTTTGGGCCCTGCCTACCTTCCTCCTGGCATGCCTGCCTCAGCGGATAGTTGCCTCGCACGTTAAGAGATGTCGCTCAAAGCACTTCTTGATCAGTCACTCGGGTAAATGGGTAGATCTTCTTCCGACTTGCTGATCCTAGGGTTGGGTTAAGGCGGAGAAAAAAAATATTTAAGGAAAAGAGGCGACGTGATTTGGGAATGAGTCTCCTCAGCTTGCTGCAGCAGAGAAGTTCAGTTTCCGGTGCTGAGCATGACTTAACTTTTCTCTGCAAATAGGAAGCTAAAAGACCGGCCAAGCTTTTATTAAACGCTTTTTTTTCCTGCTCAGTTAGTTGCCTTGACTTTAATTAACGGGCAGAATAATGAAGTTCATTTATAAGTTACTTATATTAGTGTCGCTGAATGACTAATTTGTTATGATGAATAAAATCAAAGATTTTTAGATAAAAGAATTAAAGCTGTTTTCGCAATAAAGATTTTTTTTTTTACTTATACTCAAAATGCCATTAAGATGCTTCATTTCATAAAATATGGTTGGTCTTTGAAGCAAAAAAGTTGTATATAACTTATAAATCACCGGCATCTGAAAATTATCAAAATATGGACTGACTTATTTAATAATAAGCTTTTGAAAAGAAACTAAAAGTACATTGAATTTATATAAATAGTTTTTTACAACTATTTTCATTAAATTTTTTCACTTAAAGTTTATTAAGGTAAATAACTATTGCTTATTCGTTTATCAAAGCATTAAGGAGATACATTTCAATGATCAATAACAGGGAGATTGAATTGCATTCATTTTTAAAACTATTAAATGTTCCCACATTAATGTCTTAAAATTAATTTCTTCTTAATCAATGCTGGATTTACTTCTTCAAAATATGAAGCTGGATAAAGTACTTAAAGAGAAGCAATAATTATATTTCTCATATAATAAGAGTTCAAATAATTGTTATTTTATTTAATCTTTCATTAAAAAAAATTTTAAATTTTTTTTATGCATAATACATTATTTTTTTAAAAAATTAAGAATGACTGAATATTTTAAGGCCCAACGAAAATATTAGACATTGAAAATATCGAATTTGAATAATATTAATTTAGAACGGGAAAATAAATAGTTACTAACACCTAATAATTATAAGCATTGAAAATATTTTAAAATAGCAACTTAAAATATATTTGCAGCACTAATTATTTGCTTAGAAATTATATGAAAAAAATGAAACAAATATGAAGCAGGAAATGTATTATCTAAAAATATTGACAATTTATTTAATCATAATATGCAAAAAAAATCTTTAAGCATTTATTAAAAATTACATTGAAATGTTACGATGTTATGATGAGATTTTAAATGAATTTAAACCCTGGCTAAATATCCAAAGGTAAATAAAAAAAATATCGAATTAAATATTTTTCATTTAGAATCAGAGGATAAATGGCTACTACCAATTAAAAATTGCACATGCACACAAAAATTATGAAATCATAGCCTAAAATATAATTGCAACACTAATTCTATACTTAGAAATTGTATAATTTTGTTGCAAGAAAACATACAATCTAAAAATCTTGCAAAATCATTAATTAGAGAGTCGTAATGTACAAGAAAAATCCCGTTTAACATGCTGTTAGGATCCAGTAGCCCAAGGAATACTAAGTTCAACTTGCTTATTCAAATTTAATTTGACATTTAAATTTAAAATCTTGCAGTTGAAAATAGTTGCTTATATTTTAATTTGAATAAGTAATTTGAAACTTTTAAGTTTAAACCTTATATTAAAGCCAGTTTTCACAAAATTTGATTTTTTCTGCTGATACTCCTTTAATGCATGGGATCATTCATCATCCATATTTTTAAACCATGATTTTTTTAACTTTTCTAGTTTGAACTTTTATTTCTGGGACGCATATGAACTGTGCTCATTTTTCCTGTCAAATTAAGAAATTTAAACAAAAATTCGGAAAATGGGATTTTTTGTTATTTTATTGGTTGTTTTTGTAACTCCCTTTCTCCCCCCAATGGAAAATAGTAATAATCCCCATAATATTCTTTGTTACATATATTACATTGGAACAATTACATAAGTTCTTTTGGTTATTCTTAATTATTCGCTGATATTTCATTTCATTTTTTTAACTTATCCTATCCATAAATTGTTATATATTGATGATTGTATTTTTTTTCTAAACTTTTCGTTTCTTTTTACTAGTTTGAAATTAAAATAATTAAATTATCGCAAAATGAGTTGAAAATATCTTATTATTTTTTTATTACACTGAACTTTTATCTAAGTATTTGCAAACACAAAAGCCATTTTTTAATTGTCTGTCTAAACGATTTAGTCATAAACTATATAGATAAATGTTTTATATTCATTGAAAAAGGAAATAGATCTCACAAATATAATTATCTGACCATCATATTTATAATTTTTTTGTCATCTAAAATAGAAAAATTAATGTGAATAAAAACATTTAATAGATATTTATTTTCTGAACATTTTTAATTAGACAGTATAATCTTTCTTTTTTTATTATTTATCACTTATCATTCATACCACACCTACATTCATACATTTCTTAGACTAGATAGGAGATATTTTCATAATATAGTTTAAATGATTCCCTCAGATGCATAAAGTATTTAATTACTCAATGCTTAATTTGTGAAAAGGTTTTTTATGCCTCTAGTTTGAAAATCCGTTGTACAATAATTATCTAGGCTTCATTCTTTTCTATCAATAATATATGAAAAATAATATTAATAAAGATTTTATAGTACATGAAAATAAAATATTCACAAAGACACCTTTTTTTTATTTGGAATACAAAGGAGGTAACTTCCAAAGTAAAAACTTCTAAATTTTACAATACAAACTCGTTTATTTATTTATTGTATTTCCAGAAATTTCCCGTTGTCAAGACTGAAACTTAATTATTTCAAAATCAGGTGTTAATGTAGATAGCTTAAAACTGCTCATTTAGTTGAATTGAGGATAAGTGTTAGAAAAAAGTTAGCAAAATTTTTACCCTAAATAACAACATGCTTTAACTCTTCAATATGAAGTTGCAATATAAATAGTAAATTGTATCTAGCAGTTCGGTCTCAGGAGAATTCCATGCCAATGACAGTAATTTCATAGAATTTTCTTTGCATAAAAGTGAAATAAAAAACTGTAATGCATTTAATGTATTGAAAGTTATTTCTTTTATTGAAAAATTTTCATCTATCACCCAAGCATAAGACAAAGTAGCTTTTCTTATATAAAAAAAATTAATGCGTTCGTATATAATCAATCATCGATCATGCAGAGATTAATTTTTTTTCAAATATATGTAATATAGTAAATGAAATTTCTACATTCTAATAAAATCTTTTACTGTATCATCTATAGTTTCAAAGCTGTAACTCTTAATCGGTATTTCATTTCCGCACTTCTTCATACACATTTCAGCGTTTAAATTCCTTATAAATTATGTTTCCGCATAAGTAAGAGAACGTTCAAAAACCTCATGAAAAATTCAGAAAGAAAGACCACTTATTAAGGATTTAATAAAAAAAAAAAGGACATTCTGCAGCAGCTTAATTTCCTTAAATATTTAGACTCTAAAGAATCATCCTTTGTGAAATAAATGCCATAATTAGGAGGACTAAAAGCAAGAATTAAAATACAGCGTTTTTCATCAGTATAATACTCCCCTAATCTTCTGTAGTCGCTTCAGCTCTCTTTTTGTTTCGAATGAAATAAAACTTTTCCTTAATTTAAGTTTTCAAGAGAGAGAAAGAGAGGGAGAGAGCAATTATAATGCGCAAATATTCTCGAAATAAATTCCACATCATCTAAATAAATTGATGCGAAACGTTTTTAAATAAACTTCCACTAATGCTCGCGCGTCGTCTGCAAATAAACACGCATTGCCAGGTTCAAAAATAGTGCTTCTATTCTTAAATGAGCTTGTGATAAAGACCCGTTCGTTAAAATGTGCATGCAGACGACAAAAAATTATAAAGAAAGAAAGAAATAAAAGAAAAGATAATAAGAAGCAAGAGTAGGAAAAGCAGCTAGCTTTCTTACAATCAAGTCTCCTTTTCTTTTCATCCTTTTGAAACAATGCGCTACATGAGTTAAATAATTTTAATGATTGCTCTTCTTATTTGGCAGTGTATTTTATTCATGTTTTTTCCCCCACGTGCTCTTCTAGAACTCCCAGAATAATTGCTAGTCGGACTATTAAACTTAACAACTCTTAGGAATGCCATTGTGGGGATATTATCGTTGTGCTCGGGAGTCATTGTTTAAGACATCAAGACCGTTTATTTTTCGAAAATGCAACGAAAAGTTGAATATAATGCGCGCAATTGTTTTTCATTCGAGTAAAAAGAAGGGGGAAAAATAAAACAGTCATCAACGGTACCAGATTCCGCAGATATAAGTTGGTCATTAACTGACTCCGCCTGGCGCTGTTTATTACATTAGAACAATTACTGAAATGCCTGAAAATCCGAAGGAGGATTTTTTTTCCACCACGCCCAGATTCCTCGGTTGTTATTGTTATTATTACTTTTCCCAGTGTTTTCTTTTTTGGTGGCTCGCGTGCTTTGTTTTATACTGCGAATAAAACATTTGGTCCAGGCACATTTTACGAATCAATTTAGTTTTCGCATTGTGGTTTGTTCTTTTAAAGCATCTCCAATTGGTCGATAATTTTTTTTATCAATAGAGATCTTTTGATCACTGGAATCTGCCTCTGACGACCAGCAATTAGACTCAATTATTTGAAATGCAATGCTCGATTTGTTTTTGAATTGGGTATAAATGAAAAGGGTCAATTTAGTAAGAAAACATTTTGAAAAGTTTTTTTTCCTTCTTGCGAAGATTCAGTAAAACAAGAAAATAAATTTTAAAGCCTCTTCAAATAACAGAACGATTCGCTTCTGTTTTTGCAGTTTGTTTTGGAGTTTTTCTTCTCTTATCTGCAATGTTAAGATTTAAAGTTTTGCAAATTGTTTTCAATTATGTAATGAAGGCCTTTAATTTAATACTTTTAACTCTTAAATTGTTTTTTTAATGCAATTTGCAATTTTCTTAGAAAAATAAAAACTATTGACAAGGAATAAAAATAAACAAACGCCTTAACTACGCAGCATCTTTACTTAGTTCCATGCGCGAACTGAAGTAATTAGATGGCTAGGAATATGGACTAAGTAGCTGCATTTGGAAAAAAAAATATTAGATACTCTTTTTTTTCCAAAATAATTTTATAAAAACTGGTTCTCATCTTACATTGAACATGCAATGTCAATTCGAGTCACGAGAGTTCATTTCCAATCAACATATTAAATGCAACAATGTTTAAATTTTTGAAATTTTTTATAATATTTTTACCATGCTTCTTCTTATGTGCCTACTTTTATTTAATAAGATCATTAACCCTTTCAGGGGCGGTGACATACTCCATATGTCACCTTTTTACAATTTTTTTAAAACTAGAAAATCGCGTTGAAATAACTACATAAAATTTCCTAACGTTTTTTAAGTCTTTATCTTGCCAATAGACGGCAGCACGAGTCTTAGAAAGTATTCTGTTTCCACACAAAAAATTCAAGATGGAAGCATGTTTTCATATGATGTAATTTGTCTTCATTTTATTCCGATAAACTTTATTTTCGAATTCAAAAAGCTCATTTTTTTGCGTCATTCATGTTAAAAAGCGTCATGAATCCCTAAAACTGCTTTCATTTCATAAAAATAGCTTCTAATTACGAGTTGCATATTTGTGAATTCGCTCCAAAACATGTTCTAGATGCGCGGTGACATACCCAGTATGTCACCTACCCCCCAGCCCCCTAAGGACCTTAATTTTTTTTAACTGTAAATTACATGTCAGTAATAGGATATAATCAGATTTAAATAATTGTTTCGAAAAAAAAAATCATTTTTGGCATAGTGCCCCTGAAAGGGTTAATAGAGTACTCTTACTTTATCTCAGTTGAAACAGTATCCTAAAAATATGCCATCAATTTGATGCTTGTTATATAATTAACTCATTGTAGATATTGTGAAGTATTTTCTGAAAGCAGAAACGTAACAATTACAATGCTCTATTATCATAATTTTAAAAAATAACATATTAATGTGGTATATTTCCGATCCACATTTTTATGGAGGAATTTTATTAAAAAAATTATGTATTTTTGATTTTATAACCAGTTTATTTTTTAAAATTCTGATGAGAGTACTCACGGTGTTCGCTTCTCACCAATCAGCAATTTTCTTTTCAAACCAGCTGGATTTATCTCCAAAAACTCATAAATGCTGAATAATTCTCTTAATAAGCGGAAGGAGACAGATAACGACCTACATCATACTGGTTATGAAATATTAACTTATGGCTTGAATTTAACAATTTTACTGAATCTATCGTTTTATTCTTCTAATTATATAGTTTCATTCTTATTATTCTGAATCTATTATTTTATTCTTATTCTTATTATTTATATTTTTGGTGATTAATCCCTGACATGTATTGAAATATCTAAAAACTGAATTTGGAATTTAGACAACAGATTGAATCAAAAATTTGACACGAAGCTGCACTTATATTCTCAAAATCTCATACCATATTTGTTATATTTAAGTCATTGCGTCAGTGAATTATAGCATTCACATGTTTCAGAAAGTACAGACCGACAATCGGTCAACCCAAAGTTAGATTTTGTTCAAAACTTCACATGTGTCTACATTTTAGATGTTAAATCTGAATTTTATCTGCTTAGAACACTTTGTTTTCGAATTATTGAATTAAATTATGTTTAAACAGACGGACTTTCTCAGCCCAGATTTTACTCAAAATTTAATGGAAATCTGCAAATTTAGTTAAAGACCATATACTATATTTCAAACATCTAGCTGAAAGCGTTTTTGTGTAATATTTGTCACAGAAAGACAGATAAACTAACAGATATTTTCTAAAAAATTATTTTTCGAATTCAAAGATGGCTAAAACATGAAGATACAAGAAAATGTGGAGCTCAAATTTTTTTTAACAATTATTATAATTTCTCTGTACTACGTATATGAAGAAGAAAAAAATGGATTAAACAACGTATTTTACTCTTCGTAAAAGGCAAAATGAATATTGATTTCTAAGGCTTAATTTATTGAGGTTCATTAGGTTAATTTTTAACAAATTTAATGCGGATTTATCTAAAAAAAGCTGATTGATTAATTGGCTCAGTAAGTAATGGAAATAATTCAATATTTTAATAAAAACAAAATACATTTATAATTTGAGGACTGTAGTGATATTAAGAATAAAGTTGAATCCCGTTTATTCTTTTCAAAATTCCTGTGAACGAAATCTAAAACATAACAAGCTAAGATTTTTTTCATATATAGTCCTTGGTTGGTTGGTTATTTTGAGGCGTAGTTTTTTGCAAACAAACTTAAGGATATCTCGAGTATTACTGGAAGTTTTGAATCTAAATTGGATATGTAGAAAAGCCTATTTTATAGAATTAGTGAAAATTTCGAGATAATAGATACTTAACTTCGTATTGACTCAGTTAATCAATATTTTTTTCTCGGGAAACATGCCCCTTTAAGTTATTTCCGTCAACAGGATGCAATAATATAATAATATAATGATGATAATAATAATGATGATGATAATAATGATGATGATGATAATAATATAATGATGCAATAATAAATTACGAAGTTACAGGTGCATACATTTTTTTATTGTTGTTGAATAAAAATTTACAAAACATTTAAAAATACTTTTAAAAATTTACTAGAGGGAAAAAAAATTAAAATGTATTTTGTGTATTAATATATTACTACGTTATGGAGAGAAATTGCAAGTATTTATATTAAATATTAATTGAAATTTTGCCTAATTCCTTCTTGCACTAATTAAAGTATTAACAAAATTATTTCAGAATTTAGTAGGCAGCTTGCTGTCGGCGGTTTGCTTTATAAAATATGAATAATTTGTTTCTTAAATTCTCTGTTGAGTTTTTTTTTAATCTTTATGTATTTAAGATGAAAGCTTTATTTTTCTATAAAAAGAATTACAAGTAGGAATCATAGTGCAAATAAATTGCTTTTGAGGATAAAATGCAAATGAAAGTTTTGAAAACAAACTATTTCATATTCTGAAAGAAACAATACAATATCCAAATTTTTTGACTTTATTTCATCCTATTAAGGAAATCATATGAATAACTCAAATGGAAAATTGTAATATTAAATGTGTGTGTGTGTGCGAATGTGTTCTCCACATCTAACAGATATAATAGAATAAAAGTTTTAAATAATAAAAATTAATAAATATTATGTAGTTATGTTTCTGATTACATATTAATTTGAAGTTTTAGGCATAACCTTGGTACAATAAATTACGTTTAATAACTTATTAGTTTAATAAATTATTAGCTATAATTTATAATTTCTATAATTTATTAATTTATTAGTTTAATAGTTTGTAATATTCAATAACATTGTAAACTATGATCAATAATTTGTTTCTCTTTATCGTAGATTCAGTGTAGAATCAAAGAAATTTTTGCTGAATAACCATGTTCCATAAATTATAAACAATTTAATGAAATTAAAAAGACACATAAATGATTTTACTTTCTACATTTAAGTGTAAAAAAATAGGGAAAAAAAACATCTTTAATTTTAGCAAATCTGGTTTGGTATTGGTTGAAATTTAACCATCTTCTTTCAAACTTAATTTCAACTTTCAAAAGAGAGTTATAAAACTAGGTGTGTGTGTGTGTGTGTGTGTGTGTGTGTGTGTGTGTGTGTGTGTGTGTGTGTATATATATAT
>JAPMOQ010026930.1:927881-946510 GCA_026543055.1 Argiope trifasciata | reverse complement strand
TGTGTGTGTGTGTGTGTGTGTGTGTGTGTGTGTGTGTGTGTAAGACAATGAACAGAATAGTCTAGGGCTATGAAACAGTACTAGTTATAAGAGAATCAAAATTCCAAACTCAGAAATATTTTGCCATGTATGCCCTTAAAACTATTTTGCACAAAATATTTAATAGTAAACTAAAAAGCAAATTAATTCTGATAATTACAAGTTTTAGCTAATTTTTAATATCATATAATAACAAACGATATTTGTTAACATAATACAAACTAAGATATTTATCAGTTTACAAAAACTATATTTGTTAAGTTAAAACGTATGAAACAAAAAGACATAAAAAATTAAAGCCAATACAAATACACTTAGTAAAAGTTTCTTTCTACTGATGGCAAAAAATAAAAAATAATGAGGGTTTTTTTTTTTTTTTAAATTTAGGCCGGATTCTTTTTCTATTGGTTGTGGTTTTGATTCGGTTGTGTCCACTTTGCGCTCATTAAGTACAATGATTGATTTTTTTTTTAAAATTTTAAACTTATTTGAATTAGAAATAATTTTCAGTTTCAATTCCAATTTTAGTTTCGTCTTTGTTTCATTTACATAATTTTATTAATTATATTAATTTAGATTTGTTTCATTAATAGGTTCTATTTCATTTACTTTTCATTTTTGCGAACTTTTAGCTATATATATATATATATATATATATATATATATATACGATGTTTTTTTTATTTACATTACTATTTATATGATAAATGTTAACACAAGTACAAAAAATCTACTTGAAGTATTAAACACATTTAAGAAACAAAGGTGAAAGCGAAAAAAAGTTAATAAATTAATAACGACATTTCAAATACACTTCAACAGAAGTTTCTTTATACAGAAATTGAAAAATGACAATTGTACACAATTTATTTAAACAGTGTTTTTTATTTATATTGCAGTACACATTTAAAATTTGGTGAGCAAAAAGAGAAATTACAATTTAAAGATTAAACATTAATTCCTAGAGAAATGTATATCTGTTTATGTAGTGAAAAATTAAGAAAACAATTCAACGATAAATTTTAAAAAAATCCACTTGGATTATTCTTCACATTTAAGAAGCAAAGGTGAAAGGGAAAAAATTATAGGAATAATAAACGTACTTCAACAACTATTTTAATTGATATTATTGAAAACTATTTTATACTGATGGTCAAAAATAAAAAAGTAAAAAAAAAATTTCTTCGAATGTTTAAGACAATATCCGTGCTACTTTTTTAAATACATTTATCCCTCTTTCATAACTGAACTTTGTCATTTTTCTTTTATGCTCTAATAAAAACAATTCTATTGTTTATTTTTCAGCTATAATGGATTCAAACTTTTCATTTAAGTAATGAGTGTAGTAACAAACAAATTTCTGAATTCAAAATAATCTCTTCGGATAAATAAATAAATAATAATGGGACTTTTTTTTCAAATCGTACTTTAAATATAAAAACCACTTTAATGCTTTCAACATCTTCTCATTATTAATTTATTTTTCGCATTTCTTTTCATATTTGCTTACCTAAAATATTCGATTCATATGTATTAAATTCAGCAAAAAACGTCCTCAACAATACTAAAGTTGTTTGAGATACTTGAAGTACAACTTTCCAAAAGGCCATCAGAATATCAATTTACTATCCAACTCTCGCTTTAATTATAAGTGTTTGACCTTTTTTCGTATTGTTTGAGCATTTTTAATTACTTTTTTCTACTGAATCTGATCCATTCAATACATAGCAGTCAACAACTGAAAAAAGTCACATTTTAGAAAAGAAGAAAAAAAAGGAATCACTTCTTAAAAGACGTATTGCCGACTATTTCATTTAATGGTTTTTGAAGAGAAAAGAATACTCCAAGAAACACTAGGATTATGGGAAAAAAAAATTTAAAAAACGATGGAATGAAAAAGAAGCCATGAAAATCATTATTATAAAACTGTTCACTAAACGCACAAAGTAAATAATGTACTTTCGAGGCGCGCATAATCGAACAAAACCCGTCGTTGCCAAAAAATAAAAAAGTAAAAATATAATAAAAATTAAACGGAAGACTTCGCCTTCTTCCTGCCAAACAACGAAAAGCAAGAGCGGGAAAAAATTCGAATGCTTCATTAGTCGTGTAAGTGGAGACCGAGTCAATACAATAACAAGAAAAAGACGGAAAAGAACAGATAAGAAAGTGACAGAAAAGACAGAATGGGATAGCAGAAAAAAAATGGCAAAAGTGGGAGCAAGCGAAAAGAATGAAGGGTATGAGTTGATCGATTCTGGGCAAGTTTCACGTTCGTTCAAAAAGAAATATATCCGATGAAAAAAAGAAGTATGAAGCTTCTAAAGATGTAGAAATTTTGAGAGCTGACATATTTGGTCTTTTATTTTTAGGATCCTAGACAAGACTTCCTTTTAAAAAAAAAAGAATACTGAACATTATTATGACTTTGAAAGAATTTCTATAGCTTTTCGTTTTGTAATATGTCATTTGATGACCTACCTTATAAAGCGAGTTTTGGTTAAATGGACATACGAAGCTACAGGAATAAAGTTGTGTTTCTTAACAGGGACAGCGAAGATTTATTTTTCAGTGTTAAAATTTTTGCAAAAGGCGTTGCTTTTTCGTGTTTCGGTTCAACTAGATATATTTTCATGACATATGAAATCATGTCATTTAAAGAAAAAAAAGAGGGGAAACGTAGTTGGAGCGCAGCTTTATTCAAGACAATTATAAAAGAAAAAAAAATCTATGTATTTTTTAACAGAAGAAAATATATACAAAGAATGAAATAAACTAACGGTAGCGGTCCCCCTCAAACTTCCTTATTTATTCTCTAATAAACTTATCATGCAACAGAAAGCCTTACATATTGACATACAATAACTAAGAAATGTTAACTTTTGACGTGAATTTAACATTTTTACTGAAACTATCATCCTTGACGAGTGTTTTTGGCCATTACTCCATGGCATGTGCTTTTTTCTAAATCGATTGAAATAAAAATTTGATGTAAAATTGTAATTGTAGTAAAAAAAATCCCATTCTTAATTTGATGTATTTAAATCATTGTTTTTTTTTAATATCGTGTTTACATGTTTCTGAAAGTACAGACCTACAGACAATTACCTTTTATTATATTTGACTTGAAATTTGACAATTGTCTGCACAATAGATGTTAAATCTGAGGATCGAATTTCGCCTATCTCGCTCTCTTCGTTTTTTGATATATCGTTTTAACATATATCAGAGAAGACAGACTTCCTAAGGTAATTTAGAAAATTTACTCGAAATTTGATGTAAATCTACAAAAGTAGCTTAAAAACCGTATGCTAAATCTCAACATTTTAGCTCAAAGTGTTTTAGAGTTATCTTTGTCGCAAATAGATAGACGGACATTTTCCAAAAATGTTTTGGAAATGTTTTTCGAACTAAGGGAGGTCTAAAACATGGAACTTCGTGAAAATCTCGAGTTGGAACTTTTTGGTGATTACTAGGCCTTTTCTATACGTAATATAAGAGAAAGTAAAAAATGAATATTTGCCGGGAAATAATACAGTTCAAAGTTTTCTTACTGATATATATAAATTCAAGATTTTTCAGTGAACCAAAGTAAACTGACTTAAAAGTCATAAATGATTCACAAGCCACTGTGTTAGGCACTCCTGAATTGGTTTACATGAAATATTTCGGTTATCTAATCCGACAGATGTGTTGCTCTTAACATGGCATAATAATAAATTACAGTTTTGTATTTTAAATGTAACACCATGAAATATTTATGAGATATTAATAGGTTATTTTTTTCCGGATATCTAATACTGCAGTGCAATACAACTTATCTTGTTAATCCAATGATTTTAATAATGTAATAATATACTCTCTTATCGTGGTCCAATAGAGGATTTTTCATTTGTTAGAAAGAGATAAATGTGGCGAATTGTATTTGTCGCGCCAATGTAGAGATTGAATTTGTCCAGGGATCAAACCTGCGAAACCATATGCGTTAACCACGTAACATATCCACTAGACAAAAAAGATTACTGATGTCCAGTGGCTGTTACTGGCTTATTAAGATATCACCCAATTCTCCCTCATCGGTAAGTCTGCGGGGAGATGAACGGTATTTATAGTGTTAAGCGTTATGGGGAGCGAAATCGGGGGGGTGTGCCTGTTCATTATCGGGTGTCACCAATGTAGGAAATTGTATTTGTCGCGCCAATATGGAGGTTGAATTCCGCCAAGGAGCAAACTTGCGAGGTTATGGTTCTCAGCCACTGAACATATCCACCAGACAAAAGTAAATATTTTCCAGTAGTTGTTACGGGCTTATTAATATATCACCATACGAATACAGTCTATTCTCAGACACTAACAACCTCTGTTCCTTAAAGCATGCGACAGGATACTAGATTTTGCCCAAATAAGAGTGAGATGAAAGATGCAGGAGGATGTTTATATTTTTCAGCATCATAGAAAATTCTGATTCTCAGCAGAGGAGATAGATCAGCTCTGAATATTTCCGAAATTTTACGAGTCATACAATCAATGAATTATTTTTTAATCATCTGACTTTAATGTTTTAATTAAAATTTTGTGATTAAAAGCATATGTTATAATTGAAATGTTTGTCATAAATGGCAAATGTTTAAATTAAAAGTTTGTGATAAATAGCAAACGTTTTAATTAAAATGTTTGTCTTAAATAACAAGTGTTTTAATTGGAAATAAAATGTTATGTATTGAAATAACAAAAAGGAAAAAAAAAATATTTGAAAGGAAATGCATCTAATAGGTAGAAAGTTGTAGCTCAACAAAGAACAAAATTGCTTTTTTTTCCATCTGACTGCGCATCACATAGTTGTGGAGTAAATTCGTCCAAAAATGATGGTCTTTTGCCCCTATAGAAAAAAAACAGTTCTCAAAAATATAAAAAATGCTTTGGCTATTAAAATAATTATAAACTTCAAGCATTTATTTAAGTATAATTGTGTATGATTATGAATTGTACTCAGTCGCAGAATATTTTTATATCTCTCTTTCTATGTGTGTTCTAATTTATATATAGAGAGAGGCTCTTGGAAAAATAATCCCATTCAAATTTTTTATAGATCCCAAAATCTGTTTATCGTATTTCGTAAATTATTTTTGGCACACTATCAAATAAAAAAGTTTCCTTTTTTTAATTGGTTTAATATAAAGATTTAAATATCAATATTTTAAACCATTTTAACAACCGCTTGAAAGGAGACCACAATTATCGATTCTACTTACTTTAATTGTTTATTGATTAGTTTAAAAGAATGATATTCAGTGTCTTTTAACTTGGTCAATTTATATCATTAAAAAATTAAGAAATTGAATAAAATTTCATTTTTTTCCATCAGTGTATTAATTACGCAAAATAATATTTTTTTGTTATTTTGCGTCACTATGTCATTTTGGGTATTCTCATGCCATTTAGGGTGCTTTCATTACAAATAAAAATGTATGTTCATCTCTGAAGGCTTAGAAATTCGCTATTGGGGAATTATTAGAAACAGAACTACAATAAATACTGATTAATCAACATAACATGAACTAATTTGCTACGAATCAATATCAAACTAGTATTAATTATTAAACTATCAATTACAAACTATTAAAATAAACTAGTAGCAGTATTAATCACTAAAAATAAGCGATTTTCATTTTCAAACATTTATATTGGAAAAATATTCGTTCAAATAGATTTACTTTCCATGTAGAGATTGATTCTTGCAATATCATCTTGAATTTTATCATTATCAAAACTAAAACACTAATCTAAAAAAAGTTGACAGCCTTTTTGGTTACTTGGATACAGAAAAAATTATTTTTATATAAGCTTGCCAATCTTTCAAAGTTTTATTTTTTGATGAGCCGCCATTGGAAATTATTTGGTTCTTTAAAATTAATGCTTGATAAAATTTTCAATTAAATATTTTATGAGTCTTGGTCTCTTAATAGTTTCTTCAGAAAAATATTTTTAAGCTTCGAATTTTGATAGTAATATTAATATTGAAGCCGTACAATATTCTTCGTACGTTTCCTTAAAATCTGAATTTGACATGAAAGCAGAAGTAGTAAAAACTACAATAAATACAAAATCATTCTTTACTGAAACCAAACGTTTTTTTTTTTAATATGGCTAATCAAATTCATTAGCATTGAAGTCTTAGTTGTACTATAGAATATTTTATTCTCAAATAATCATTCCATAAAAAAATTCTACAGTTCATCTTAAAATTCAGTTTTTATTTAATTTTCAAAAATATCTATATTAATATTTTACTTTAATCAATAAAGGTACTACTGAAAACAATTATGAAGACTGTCCTTCCATCAGTCATATTCAGTAAAGTAATCTAGCCAACATTCCCCTATTCTGCAGTGAAATCTTACCGCTATAAATTTTTGAAAACCATCATTTTAAGACTGTAAACAATTTCATATTTTAGACTTTTTCCTTGAGAAAAATCCAAGCATTGATTGGCGTTGCAAGTGGACTGAATTGGTCGGGAATCAAATCTTCGACGTTTGAATCCGTAGCCGCGTAACAAAACCACAAAAGTGATCGCCAATGTTCTGTGGTTTATTAAGATACTACCAGAATACTCCCCCACCAATAAGTCTACTTAGAGATGAACGATATTATATTGCCAAGTGTTATGACGAGCGTGTGTGAGTTGTTGCGCCAAGTGAGTCTGATGACTTTTGGTAGTAGGTAGATGGCGCCACGATCGTTGCATGAATGTTGCGTTACTTAGTGAAGGTCCCCAATGGGGTGGATTGGATTATAAATTTGTTGTTGGTTGAATTCCGTCAAAGATCGAACTCGCTACCTTACGATTTGCAGTCGCTTAACATATCCGGCAGACAAAGGTGATCACCAATGTCTCGTGGCTGTTACTGACTTATTAAGATACCACAACAATGTATTTTCTTCAAGACGGACGATGGAGAGGAATGAAATCGCCCATTTTTATAGGATAGAGATTTACAAATGCTCATAACTCAAATAGTTGGATCACAAAATAGCCGGACTTTTTTTTATTTAAGATATATCTAAAGAATATTTTATTAAATATGAAACACCAGATAGAGGATCCGTATATTATAGTTTAATTCATAAGAACATTCATAAATTCAAGACTGCATAAAATATAATTATTGAATTTCTTTCTCTTTTTAATTACATGTATATATCTACTGTTAAATTTTTTCAAATAAGCTTTTGGGCCCTAATTAGAATCGATATCCTGCATATATTTAACTATGCTTGCCTTAAACAAAACAAAATTAATGAATTAATAGCAAAGATATTTTAAATGCTCAACAAAAAAATGTTCTTGCTTTTTTTCAATAGAAAACGTCATATTTCATATTTATTTCATTTCATATGAACACATGCTGAAGTTTGCACATTTCTAGATTTAATTTAATAAGAGTTAATTAACTCTTTTAATTCGAGATTTTGTGAGCATGATGACAACACATTTATAAAAGTTTTCTCAGGGAAGAATAATACTCTTGCTCAGGCTAAAGATTTATTAGTTTGTGTGAAGTAAAATATTTTTTTATTTTATTCGAAATTTATCAAAAGTAGAGATTATTTATAGTTTCAAATATTGGTATCATCAAAAAAATTTTAACTTTAAGGAAAAGTAAAATATAATTTCGGAGTTTACCTGTGATATTTTAGAAAGTTATCAAAGAAAAGCACCAAAACTTCATTTTTAATTAATTAATATTATAATTAAGGTTTCAAAAAACTCCCTCCTAGGGACAAAACAAACACAAACGTACATTTATATTTTTAATATATAAAGATTAATTAAGGGTTGAAATTCTTTTTCATCAAAATGGCTTAAATTGTTTTAAGTCAGAGGACAATTTTCATTGCTTTTTCATTATAAAATTCTAATTTCCTAATCTAAGAAAAAAATTAAAGATATTTGAGCCTCTTGACCATCACAGAGTGATAATATTTTAACTCTGATACCTCTATTTTTATGCATAAAATAGAGGTAATAAAACTATAATCCCTTCATACTCCTAGAATAAATTCACATATCGTACATAAATCACTAATTTTAAAAAATGAAAAATATAACAGCAAAATAAAATTACTTTAAAGAAATTTATTAAATATAGAGAAGAATTGTGCAGAAATTAAATTATTGTACTGAAAGTCTTTTTTATTTTAATTTTAAAAGGATAGAAAAATGTTTTTGTGGAATAATAAAATACCAGAATATTGGAAAAAAAGTTAAATTTTTAATTCGTTTTTAATTTTAAAAAAATCTAGATATACTTTTATAAAGATCTTTCTTAGTGAGCTTTACTTTTTAGCAACAAATTCAAGAAATATTTACGTGCTCAGGTTGGGATCTCCTTGAATAGAGGTCTAACCGCTTTTTTCATCATGCCATCGCAAAATACAGTCACATCATTATGTTAAAATTAACAATATTGTATTTTTAAATAAACTTAAATTTCAGCGAAACGAAAACATTTCTTTAAATAAAAAGCATACTTTCGAAATATAGCTAGATAGCAAAATAAAACATGAAGAACAAAATAGAACATTGACAAGGAAAATAAATGTAATTCAATTTTTCAATTGGGTTGATTTAAAAATAATGTCAAAACTAATAATGCACTATATTTCGAAAATATGCTAAATCTTTTAAAAAGGAACTTGGAAAAAAATAAAATAAAAGTTAAAAAATAACCAGTATCCATTTTTTGAAAAAAAATTTTAATCGCCATCTTAATCTTTCTCGTTTCAAAATTCCAAGACTACAACTTTTTTACTCCACAGAAGGATGTCATATAACAAGACGAGAACATTTCAGGAATTCTAGGACTAAATCCTGTAGGCATATTCTCGTTACCAACCCTATTTCAAGTGCAAAAGAAAATCAGATAATATCATTGGCTCACAGCGCCGCAAATTCTAGAAAGATAGAGTGATGACAAATTTGTTTTACGTTTGCGAATAGACGAATTCAACAATGTTTCATATTTGCTTTTGCTCTTGTTGCTTGAACTTTTATCATCTTATTTTCAAACATCACTTATACATGATTTGAAATTGAGTGATTTTTCTTTTTCACTTTAAATTTCCAATCAAAATGAAACGATAATAATAAACATGACAGCTAACAATTTCAGTTCGAATTTCGAAAGTGAAACTGTAGAAAGTAATAATGCAGCTTTCATCAGATGCAATCTAAAATTAATGACTCAAACCTATAATCTTTTAAAGTGTTATTCTACTTTTGTCGATCAATTTCATGGTTTAATTTAAAGTATTTATTTATACATTTCCTCTGCTTAAATAGTTAAGTTTCACATGGAAAAATCTATATATTTTTCTTTTCCAACAGTAATAATAATGAAAAAATGTACATTGTGTTAAAATTTTTATAATTTATGATGGAGTATAATAGGTTTAAATTTTATTTTATGCATTGTATATTTCACCCACAGATTTACCTTTTTTTATATATACATGAAAGAATTGCTGCTTGTCATTTATTCGAAAATCGCATGAATAGATATATAATAAATATTTCCCTCTCAAACATTATTATAAATTAAATATTTTTGTTTACATTCAACCTATGATAACACAATTTCTTTTTTTTTATTTATAGATATTAGAGATATATGAAAATGACATTTCTAATAAAATTACCATAAACAAGTATTTCGTTTAAATTTTCAAAAATTGTAGAAACTGTTATTTCCATGCATAGTAAAAAAATGCAATTAAGTATTTCTTTTGTGCTTTATTTAATAATATCATTTTATTAAATTATACTTGATTGACATAAATATTATTAATTTTATAAATTCCTATTTCATTATATTTCTTATCTATCATGGCTGATTCTAACTGGAATAACATATTTAGAACTGAGCTATTTTTTACAATTGTACAAAATACTTTATAATAAAGTTATGATATCTTCAGCATGTACTCCAGCGTTCAAGATATCGCAAGCATCATGGGAATACCGTAAAATACATAGTTTTCTTCATGAAATGAGAAATTTGTCAAAATTTGTTGTTCGCATTTTTTGCAAATTACAATAGTTTTTTTATATTTTGTATATGAAAAGGGAAAAACAGCAGTAAATCATTTGAAATTACCATAGAACACATGGGACAAAATGTGTGTATTTTTTGTATAAGTGAACAAGACAAAAATGTTAATTTTTTTCTCATAGAGATCATACAGAAAAGTTTAATCATATAGAAAATAAAGCAGTGCCTACAAAACTAATTAGAGTAAGCTAACGATCCTACTAGTGTTACTTTTTACTAGTTGGTTGTTTGTAATGGGTAGTGTTGTAAAATTATAGCATATGCTTCATAGTAATTTATTCCTAAATCTAAATTTTTCCTTCAACTGAGCACACAAATTCTCTATTAACAAGATAAGAAAAATAAAATTTCATTTTTAGCACACCTAAAAAAACACCCGCATATTACAAACTTTCCTCAAAAGTAACCTAAGTACTTAGGTGAGCAATTTTCTTATTTTTCGTCTTATCATCAAAAATAAATATTAAGTGTTCCGATTTCTATTTGTGAAAGAAAAGAAAACTCGGATATTAATATTCATTAAATAACATTAATATTCATCGTGCGATGTGACGCCTCTGAAAAACATTCTGGTTCGATTAAAGAAAAGGTGTAAGTAGAATAACTTGATTTAAAAACTTCCGTATTAGCTATGCATTGCACGAATTTTTATCCACGCTGATGGCTAATCAAGGATAATTTTATACCTAACTTTATGATACAAAAAACCCTAAGCAGTTCTTCGTGTCAAGGACTTGATAACTTAGGACCAATCTGAACTTATTGGTCTAATGAATTAAGGAAAATTTCGCCAACAATTTTCTTAAAAAACTGAATAAGGATTTTTTGAAATGTCAACATAAGTTTAACAGATTTTGCATTAATTTAATATTTAATTAAAAAGTTATGATTATAAAGAATAAAAATTCAGTTTTTAAAAAAAGAAATTTTGATTTTGATCTTTAAGAGGATGATTATCTCTTTTAGGCATTGTCACAAATTATTCACTTAGAGTGGTATAAAACTTTCATACACATATGTTAAAAAAATAATACTTCAACATAATTCAAGTGGTATAAAACTTTCACACATTATACAACTTCAAGCGCAGTATAATACTTCAAATATCTTTTCGAAGGACTCTTTAAAACAAAGTATTTTTGAAATAGATTAAAATTATATAATTTTTAAGAAATTCAATATATTCCAGGTGATGTAATTTTTTTAAAAAAATACTATTATCCTTAAAAATTATATAGAATAAAACTGAATAGCATTTCTTTATTCCAAATGAAAGCTAATTTTTTAGATATATTTTTATACACATGCACTAGATTTTCATAAGATTTACATCTCTTGGTTTGTGAGTTCAAACCCCGCTGGCTGAAGCCTCCCGTGTATGTGGCGGTCAGTGAACACATAAATCTGTTGTGGTCCCGAAGTCTTCTATGTCGAGGCCATACTACTGGAGATATTGGTTCAGAAGTGCTCCTGCTACGATTCAGGTCTAAGTTATGAACTGTATATGAATGAATGAAATTGCATGGATGAAGTTCGTCCTGTAAAATGGGTTGTGACACATAAGTAATTAAAATGTGCTTTTAGCCCTAGATGGTGCTACTGAATCAAAAGACGTTCTCTGGGCTTAAAATCTCTGACTCTATCAGCGGGTTTGTCTATAACAAGTGTCAATAGAAGTAACAATAATAACGTAGTTGCGATTAAGTTACAGCGCTCATGAGTTATTGCAATTAGATGTATGTGAAAGCATAGACTGACAGATGCTGAATTATTTAATGGATTATGTTCAAAATTTGATGAATATCTATATTTTAGATGCTAATATGCACAAAATTCCAGTCTAGACATCGTCAAAATAATCTAGTCTTAAATTATTTTTTAGTCTATAACTATATTTGTTACACTTGGTTACATAATTATTTTGAACATCCAGAAAGATTTTCTTCCTGTAAATAAATAGATTTCATTCAACATGTGTTTGAAATCTACAATTTTTTCGTCATTCCATCTGCCAAATTTCAGCCACCTTGTTCAAAGTGTTTTTGAGTTATCACGTTCTCATGCAGACAGATATAATTCTAAAAATGTATTTCTGGAACTGAGGGAGACTGAAATGTGAAAATTCGTTAAAATCTCGAGTTTGTGTGTGTGTGTGTGTGTGTGTGTGTGTGTGTGCGTGCGTGCGTGTGTGTGTGTGTGTGTGTGTGTGTGTGTGTGTGTGTGTGTGTGTGTGTGAATTTATTTGCATTAAGCAAAAACAATAATTTGCCTGTGATAAAAAACGAGATGAAATTTATAAAACAAATGCAAAACGATAAGAAAAAAATCCCTTCATTAAAGAGAAAAACAGTCCAATATCCATTGTAAAGAAAATGTGTATTGGTTAAGCCATTCCACTCGCATCCCTTAGGTTGAGAGTTAGAGCCCCGCCGGTGTGGTAACGGGAGCGCGAATAAATCTGTCGTGGTCAGAAATTTATCCATGTCGAGATTAATACCATCGGGGGTACTGGCTTAGTGGTGATCGTTCTCTGATCTGGATTTAAATTGCAATGTGTGGATAAGTGAATGAAATGTAAGCATGAAGTCCACCCGGTAAAAAGGATTGTGACGCGTGAGTCATGCTCTAGGCCCTATATGGCGCTACTGAAAAAAAAACAAGAGATGTACAGTTCGAATTAAACCACAATGCCCTTTTAGTCAGAAACAATTACATTAGAAAAAGCACAATTTCCTATTTTATACTAATCTTATTTTGATATTGGATTGCTTTTCAAATACTAAAAAAACTTTCATAATAAGCATTGAACGTAAGAAACGCAGTATTAAATTGCTTTTAAAATCATTTCATATTTTAAATAATTCTGAAAAAAAAAACACTTCAAAAAAGGAAAATCAAAATAAGCTCAAAGAAATGTCTGATTTATTTCTTTTCACTCTTAGCTATTTACTTTGAATGAAAGGGTATTTCTTGATGTCTTTGATCTCTACATTTTATAAGAAATCAAACAATCACAAATTATTCTTTTTCATTCAACAGTCATCTTGAGGCACATTATGTGCCATTGAAACTGTACTAAAACTGTCTTGGTGAAAAAGAAAAGTCTTTGTGGCAGGCAGTAACATCGTGAATCCCATGTGAATTACATACGACTCAATCATTGCACTAGTAACAGGCAACAATTTGTGAATAAAATTCGCACTGAGAAAGTACTTGCATCCAACTGTTCCGATGATAATTAGCACTAAATCTACAAAGCGAAGATAGTAAGATGAATAAAATTAGGTACACAGATTTAACATCTATAGGGTAACCACTTTTCAAATTTTCGGCCACATCCAACCAGGATTTGGTCGTTTGTCAGTCTATATTTTCAAACTCATATATACACGATAACTTAAATATTTCAAATTTCATTTAGAATTTTGTGTCTATACATGTAGTTTTCTTATAAATTTTGGTTTCAATTGGTTGTAAAAACCCACCAAAAACACAAATTCTCTGTCAATTCATATTTTCGAATACTTCTAATCAAATACCAGGGATAAATTATCGAGGATTCAGTAAAAAAAGTAAATTAACGTGAGAGGTTAGTATTTTGTAATTATTTCAGGACCTTCTCTGAGATAAACTTTTATTAGAGAGAATGCGAGAGTGTGTTGAGGAAATTACTTCCGCTGGTTTTTGTATGTAAATAAAAGAAGGTAGAGTAGACAAAGAGGAAAGTAACTGAAGTTCGATGTCTTTTTTTATTTCATGTTCGCAACAAAATTTAAATAGTTGCAAATATTAACCCCTTAAGTGTTTTATTTTCTTTATTATCTAATAAGATGATACTTACTGTTTTGGGAATATTTTCTTATTTTGATTCAAAACGAAATCCATTGAAAATTTGTCTATGTATTTGAAGTAATTTTAATATTGAATTAAAATCGTAATGAATGGTTTATATTTTGCTTACAACTATCAGCATTCTATAAATTGATGCACGTATGGCACTCGAGCAAAACAATTAAGCGGTTAATATTAAAGAGGCATGGAATAATGTTATGTTATGATTTCGATATACGAAGCACCCCTCATTCTTTTCTTATATTGACATAGGAAAAACATATATTAGAAAATCCTTATGATTTCCTCAATTATCCTCAACTGTTACTTTTTTATAATAAAACCTTTGAAATTTACTTTCAATAGATGCAATTCAATGTAAATGCCATGTAATAAAACCTAAAATGCCGAAATGAATAAATTTCAACATCACCAAACTAATAAAAGTCTCAAAATAAAAGCCCATTCACTCTCGTTATCGTTTTATTAACCTTTATTGAAAGTGTCGGCTCAATTTTTGCACGCCCCCTCCCACCGACAATGTGCTATCGTTAGCCCAAGACGGCGAAACAGCGCTGGAAAAAGGAAACCCTGTTAATTTGAATTCGCTTATCGCCGCTTAAATCTATTAAGACTCACTCCGCGCTACTTTTTCTCCCGTTTTTCTACTACTCCTTTTCCCGTTTTTTTCCCCTTCATTCCTCTTTTATACATATCCTTCAGGATGCTGCTACTGCTGTCTGCCTTCCCCCATATAGATATATCCCTCCCTCCCCCCCAAGGTTCTCATTTTCAAACTTCTTTTCATTATTACCGGGCTTCAAAAACAAATTACACGAAGAAGAGGATAGGAGAGAGATAGGGAATTAGTGAGGGGATTTCTCCCGGACTCCCGGACGTCGAATTTCCCTAAATGTAGGGATAATAGAAGATGGGGGGAATGGAAAGGCGTTCGACTTGGTGCGGTTTGTTCCAACTTAATTGAGTTGGAATACGCAGATGAAAGAAGTTTAGGTTCTACTTATCTTTTTCGCATTTAACGGGACAGTTAATAGACGTGAAAAACGTTAAATGTCCCCATTTTGTAGTTAGGTTCAGGGTTTGTGGCTTTTTGATTTTCGAGCAAACGATCCAATTGGGTTCAAATTACATCGTTCTATTTATTTCATCTTTTAATAAATTACATTTTGTCATCGATATAATCGAGAGTATAAAATCTAACCGTTTATGATGCAAGGCTTGAAGTTGCCGATGGGAAATGTTAAAAACGATTACAGGATATTCGATGGGTATTTCTAGAAAGTTTTTATTTTTGGCTTTAAATGACTTGTGAAATTCGAACTTTTGTTTTGAAAGAATCAAATGTTATTTTTATATCACTGTTATATCAAACGTTATTTTATCTCAAATTGCACTATTTATATAAAATAATTTTTATATTAAAAAAAAAATTTCGCTAGATGACGATTTAAAGGAGCATTCCATAAACCTTTCTAGAAATATTTTATTTTTGGCCTTAAATGACTTGCGAAATTCAATCTTTTGGTATGAAAGAATAAAATGCTATTTTTATGCCATCTGTTATTTTATCTCATTTATATAAACTAATACTTGTATTCAGAAAAAAGATTATAATCTTTGCTAAATGACGATTTAAAGGAGGATTCAATTAGCCTTACTTGTAACCTTTATTTTTTTGGCTTCAAATGGCCTGCAAAATTCAGCCTACTGTTATGAAAGAATCAAATGTTATTGATCCATTACTGTTTGTTATTTTATCTCATTTCGTATGATTCACATGAAATAATTCTTCAAAAAAACTAGAATTTTGGTGAGATAAAAATTTGAAAGATGACTCGATGGGCCTTTCTAAACACTTTTTACTTTTTCTTTAAATGGACTTTAAAATTCAATGTTATGAAAGACTCAAATGTTATTTTTACATACATGTCTGTTATTTACAATTATAATTTTGCAATTTACAATTTATTTATTTTGCAATTTACAAGTGACTTTGGTGCTTTATTCTAGAAACTTTTAGTTTTTAAATTTAAATAGTTTGTGAAATTCAGTCTTTTGTTATGAAAAAATCATAGATTTTTACATCACTGCCTGTTAACTTATAAAAAACTAGATTTTTCTTTAGATGAATATTTAAAGGGGGATTTAGTGGATTTTTCTATAAACTTTATTTTTGTTTTTAAATGTTTTCCGAAATTCAAATTTTTTTTATGAAAGAATCAAATGTTACTTTTATATCGTTACCTATAATTTAACCTCCTATTGCATTATTTATATAAAATAATTCTTATATTCATTAAAGACTAAAAATTTCCTTATATGAAAATTTAAAGGGAGATTTATTTTATGTTTACCTCAAAAAGTCTCGATTTCTGCTTTTTAAGTTAAAAGTTTCTAGTTTATTGGAATGATATGTTTGATATTTAGAGCACAAATATTCTTCCCTGAAAGACTTAAACTAAGTAACAATTAATTTATTAATTTGAATTGATAATAGATACACTAATTTTAATTAGTAACCATGATATACGAATGTATATTATACTTGTTTATTAAAATTAATTATAAAACAAAAATAGCAATTTATTAGTGAATAGTTTTTATAATTCATAATTCCAAGGGAAATCAAAGTTCTATTATTCCTTTTTTGCAAACAATTCATTAAGTCCTAATTGTTTGGATTAATAAATTATATTTTGTCATCGATAATAAAGGATAATACAAAATTACTATTTATTATGCAAATAACTTTCTTTAATTGGACTTCGTACTATATGAGAAGTAATTATAATATATTCGACGATTATTTTTCTTTTATTTTCGGTTTCAAATGAGTTGTTCAATTTCACCTTTCTTTCCAAAAAATAAAAAGTTTGTGCCTATATAATTTGTTTCTGTCGTATATGTAAAATAATCCGCATTATTTGCATAAAATAAAACACCTGATGATAAAAAAATTATTTATATATTTTTTTTGCTTCATAATTTGAAAGAGAGTTGACTTTAAAGTACTTATAATATTTGTATTTAATCCGGGAAGTTTTTCTTGGCGTGTGAATTTATTTATAATTTTCATTAAAAAAGATACTCACTATTTAGAATTATTTTGTTGTTTCAGTCAGTATAAAAATATTAAGGGACACCTCAATAATTCTATACATTTTAAATATATACTTAAAATATCTAATAACTTACATTGATATACCTATACATTTCCTTTTCGTTTTCAACTATTAAAATTAAGTGTTCAAATGACATTAAAAAGTAAAATTTTGAAATAGTTTATAGTTTCTCCTTTTAATTTTAATCCAAATTTTTTATTCTGATTTATATATGAATTTTTAGATTACATTTCTCTCAGTAACCTTAGTCCAAAAAGAACAGAAACAAAGAAGGGAATAATTGTATTCCAGTAAAAAGTCCTAATGACATTGCAATTTATAATCTTTTTTTTTATGTTAAAAGATTATAAATTCTTTTTGAAAAAAGAATGTGGGAATATTTTCCGCATACAGTTCTAAGTTTTCAAACTTGTTCCGAGAGATATTACATCATAAATACAATCACTATGTTTAGAGAAATAGTATATATAGACCACGTAATTATTCTTAGATTTTTAAGGAATAATTATGCCCTAAAAAGTTATAAGATGATTTCAATTTTATGATTAGATCAAAATTATTTTTAGAATGCTGTTTTCTCCAATATTTAATCTTATAGATATAAGCAAAGAAATACAGGCATTTTATTTAAAATTTTATATGTATTTTTATTAATTTTATTATAAAAATAGTACATAAAATATACCTTATATTTTTACTAGACAAATCACTTTTTAACACTTTTGTTTTCTATTTTATTGTTTTTCGTTACAAAAGTAGTACAAAAATAGACCTTAAAAATAGAACTCAATTATATTTATATTCTTCCTAACTAAATTACTTTATAATCTTTCGTATTTCATTTTGTTGTTTTTATTACAAAAAATAGTACGAAGAAACAATACTTAAAAATAGACCTCAACTATATTTATATCCTTCTGAGCTAAATTACTTTTTTACTCTTTTGAAGATCAATTCTAATGTAATGAAAGAAAGAAAAAAATTATTAGAAAGGATTCTGCATTCTCAAAAGTATATATACATTTATTTAATTAAAAACACACCTATTCTAAGGCACCACTTTTTCTTTTCAAACATATAAAAGAACGAACTTCTTAAAACTTCGTTATTTAACTTTTAGATCTCAAAACCTTCATCGTTAATTCCTCTGTAGGAAAGCCCTTTCTGAAAGCAGTACCTCAACCATCCAATTTCTACAATATCGTTTTTTCTCTCATATTTCTTTCTCTCTTTTCCAAAGTATGACCCTTACATCAACAGATTTACTTCTCCGTCATCTCGCTCCCCATCCCCTCATCCCAAAAGATCGAGAATGAAATCCACACGTCCGTTTCCTCCACAGCCACCCCCACGGCTACCCTTTTCATCTTTTACTTCCCCCATGAAGATATACCACGATCTCCCCCCCCCCTTCTGAACTCATTATAGACACTGCACATAGCTACTAATGAGAAGGCGTGTCACGGCCATAGTTGGAGATCTGCCGGATCGATTTCCAGGA
>JAPMOQ010026930.1:905743-927871 GCA_026543055.1 Argiope trifasciata | reverse complement strand
TGTCTTCAAAGAAATCTGCTTACATATACTGAGCAATAAAATAAAATAGCCTACCAATAATTACATATTGCCATTGACATTTTTTTACGGTACCTGCAATTAAATGATATCAAGCTAAATCGCCATGGCACACTTTTATTTATAGATTTACTTCGTCAAAATATCGTTTATTTGTATAAATGAATAAAATAAAAAAGAACATATCAATAACACTACATTGATTTTGATATTAATATGAAAACATTTGCAACTAAATGATAAGGCAAAATTGACATGAAATCAATATGTCACCACCAAACAATGTTCCATACCTTTATAACTTCATGTTTTTAAAGAAATTTGCCTGCATATACTGAGCAATAAAATAAAATAGCATACTAATAAATTAATATTGTATTTGGGGGGGTTTATGGCATTTGCTACTAACTAATATAAAGCTAAACTGCCATGGCTTAAATCTTTATAACTGTTTGTACACGCAACTAAATTATAAAATAGAATAGTAATAATGGCATTTCACTTTGGCATTGTTATTACAACATATTCATCTAAATGACATAAGACATCTTCACTATGAAATCAATATATTACCATCATAAAACAATTGTCCAGATCTTTAAAACTTTGTTTCTTCACGGAAATTTAGCTGCATTTATAGAGAGATAAAATAAAGTAGAATGCCAATGACAATATGCCGACTTTGACATTTTTATGAAAACATTTGAAGCTAAATGAAATAAGGTGAAGCAGCTATGAAATCAATATTTACCATCATTTAACAATGTTCAGTACTTTTATAACTTCATACGAGTATCTTCAAGGAAATTCATTTGTATATGTGGATTAATAGAATAAAATGGCATACCAATAAACGCACGTAAACAAGGCAATGCGTATTGGCCCTGACACTTTTAATAGCATTTACAATTAAATAATATAAAGCTAAATCATCGTGAAATTAATTCTTATCGTCTTGGAACAATGGCTCAGATCTTTGTAAATTCATTATTGCTTGTATATGTAAATGAATACAATAAGATAGCGTAGTAATAAAAGCCTTTCAGATTGACATTCATTTTACAATATTTGCAACTGACTGGTGCAAAATTAAATCGATTGCCTTTGAAATTGTGCGCAAAAACGAAGAACTATGTTTTCATTAAAATTCACAAACTAATTAATATACTAATTATAAACTAATAATATTTTGATAATAATCAATTTCTTATAAACTACTTTTCGTTTGGCAAATTTTCGTCTTCATATATATTTTTTATTTCCATTTCCATTTAAAAATAGTAAAATTCTGAAAAATTAACTTTTAAAAAATTATATTTGTTAATGTGAAATTTTTATTCATAAAAAATGAAAAAAAAAATCCTCTTGCCAATCATTTTTTTTTCATATCTCCTTAGAATCAAATAAACTTAAACATACGTATATTTAATTTTTGCAGACTCGCATTTCGCAAGATAAAAACCTTGTCTTAATTTCTCGTCACTTGGACGATGCGAAGACTTACAGCGAAGCATTTTTATTTCTTGACGTGAAGCGTTCGCTGAAAAGAAGCTGTATAACTTTATCCTATCTTTGGAACGCCTTCATCTAAGTGTTTTTTCGTTTCTTCTAAAGAGCTTATCTTGGAACGTTTAGAGCTTGAAAGAGTTCACTAATTAGCAAGAGAATTGCTGTCTTGATGGCTACTAATAGATCGTATCTCGAGTTATTTTTAATCGCAATTTCCATGAATTCATCAGCATCGAACTAACTCTTTTTTAAATATAGGATTATGGACTTATAAACTCTTGATATATCGGACGTTTCAGAGATAACTTAAAGCAATTATTTAAGTAGGGATTTCTTTAGTCCTTTGACCTATCACTAGGTTATTTATTTTTAACTCCTATGTTGAGTAGGTAGAGTAGTTGAGTAGTTGTAAAGAAAAATACAATGATAAAAATACATATTTTTATCATTGTATTTTTCTTTTTTTGCTTTCAGTTTAATTTGAATAATTTAATAATTGGCTAATTACACTATTTATTTCATGTTGCTGTTTTATCGAAACGTATCAAATAGCAAACGCATATAGAACATTCATTGTTATTTTCCTTTATTTTTCTTTCAATTTAATTTGAATAATTTAATTACTGGCTAGTTATGCTATTTATTTTATAAGTTTCCGTTTTATCGAAATGGATAATATAGCAAACGCATATATAGTATTCATTGTTTTCTTCCTTTTTTTTAAACTGTCCAACTTAAATTTTTAATTTAATTTGGGCAATTTAATAAATGGCTAGTTATGCTATTTTTTTTTACATTTTTTTTGTCTAAACACATAAAATAGCAAACGTACATATAGCATTCATTGTTCTTTTTCTCCTTTTTGTCTTTTAATTTAAATTGAAAAATTTAATAACTGACTAGTTATGCTTTTTTTTAAGTTTCTGTTGTGCCAAATGTCTTGTACTGAAGTTAGGGCATAAGCAAAATAAGAAATATATATAGCAGTTGCTACATTCAAAAAAATTTATAGTGATATAGAAGTCATAAGAAAATTTAAAGGATTAACTATTGATTTAAAATCGTAATTTTGTTCAATAAAAATATTTTATCTTTTCTTGAAGAGGTCAAATTTATAACCAGATGCTAGTTCCAAAATGAATATTTATTTTGCCATCCAATAAAAGTTAAATGTTTTTGTATCTTTTGAAATGAAGAGTTTTTTCCCCTGCAAATGAAAAACGCTTTTTAATACGTAGAAATGATATGAAATGCACGAAACATGTTTCTAATGAAAACAAATTAATTTAAATTATTTTAAATAAAATGGTAGTGAGCATACTGGTGTAGAGATATAAAGCAGCAACTAATATACTTGCATATTAAATGAACTTATCGCTCACTTTTTAAAGTTGTAGAAAAGCTAAGAAAACTTTCATTTTCTTTCCATTTTCATTTTTCATCAGATGTAAAACATATATTGAAAAGCTTTTTAATCATGGAATCTGATGTTTGTTTTTATTATAAATGGAAATACGTTTTAGTTTTTATTATCATTATTTTGATTTTGTTTCCTGTAAAAGTTAAAAACTCACAAGTAGCCTTCTGGCGTCGTGAAATGAATATGCATTTTTCTCGGAAGTCGCAAGGTTGAAACAAAATTATGAGAAATCTTTGGAATACAACAGATATTTTCTTGTGGTGGTTTAAAATCAAATTATATAGACTTATATTGCTCATACAACATTCTTTTCAATAATGGCATATATCTTACTCATTTTCAAAGACTGACATTTTAAAAATATAGTTCCAGGCAATTGAAAATTGAATCTTCGCGTCACTAATCCAAATATTTTTTTAAAACCAACCATTTTCAAGTGCCTTGTTTTTCCTTTTTTCGTTTACTTAGTATAGAGAAAGTATAGTAATCGTCAAAAAAACATTCGTACTCAAAAAATTTCCGTATCTCTACTTTTTAGATCTTTCTGAGTTCGAAAAGCACATTTTTAGAAAATGTCTGTTTGTCTGTCTGGGACAAAAGTAACTCAAAAACGCTTAGAGCTGAAATTTGGAATAAAGTCATTACATCAAAAGTGTAGATTTCTACCAAGTTTTGAGTAAAATCTGTTCTGAGAATGTCCAAATATAGTTTAACACGATAATCAAAAAACGAAAAAATAACGATGATTTAACATCAAATTTTGAATTAAATTGCGAAGGGTTGACTTTCTGTCAGTCTGGACTATTAGACGCATGTAAATGCGATTACTCAAAAACGTAGTGACCAAAATATATCAAATTTTGTGACAAAAAGTGTTTTAGTGTCAAATTTTCGTTTCAATCTGTTGAGAAAAACGTATCTAAAACACAGATTCGATTTTTAAATATTATTAACACATGCCGAGGATTAATCGCCAAATAATTCAGCAAGAAGAACAAGTTAGATTCTGTAAAAATGCTAAACGCATACCATAAACTAATATTTTGTAATTATTGTATGTCAACAGCATGAGAATTTTATTAGAGAAGATTCGAGAAATTTTTACTAAGGTCGCTCTTTCTGACTATTTTTTTACAGCTGATTTTATATTTTATTATCTGCATGGCGCAGCTGAGACAATGGCTCCTGTGCCAAAAAACTTTATAAATCATAAACCCAATCCTTGCTAGTTATTTTATGAATGATTTCTTTATTCAATATAATTAAATATGATCCTAAAAATAATAGTTTGGTTTAGTAATAGATCATCAAATTAATTGCAACCCTTATTTAAACATCAACCATTTCTGACAGAATGTTTATATTGATTTATGCTTCTCTACAACAACAAGGGGGAGGGGGACATGTATTGACCTTTTGCTTGTGTTCTTTTATCGCAAAGAAATTTCTCTCCGATATATGATATCTGAGATAACTTCCCTCCCCCTTTAAGATCTCCTCTTACAGGACAAAAGTAGTAAACCATCAGACTTCATTTTTTTAACTCTAGCTCCAATTCTCGAGCCGTTACAAAAACGAACCTTCATCGGACAATTCTTCTTTCCACTCTAATGGGACTTCACCAGCAGAAGCTACATCCCCTCGCTCGTTACCTATCAATCGAACCTATGTGCTCTTCGTCTCAGTCATCCACTTGAGTTGATGACTCGCCCTAGGGGGTCAGAACCACCCCACGGAGAATATTATTATTTCTTTTTTTCAGTTCTTTTTACTCTTCAGCGATGAAGACTTTTGCTGACAGGGGAGGGATTTAAAATGGGTCTCTTTGAGAGAGGACATCGAAGACGAACTGTTATGTTAAGCTCAGCAAGGCCGTTGGGAGCATGCTTGCGCGTGTGTAGATATAGATATAGATGCGGGTATAGATATGGGTCGTGTTATAGATCTCTGGCTAAATTGCGGCGTGCCAGTTAAATAAATGGTTTCCCTCAGGGTCCTGGAAATGATGTCCGGTTTTAAGTTTACTTGTGTATTTTGTATCGTATATCGAAGAAGTTTTAAATTTGATCCGGGAATTCTCAAAAGTTGAATCGTTCTCGTCCTGGTTCATAACAGGGTAGTATGAAAACTTTAAAAAAAAAATAGATAAGATAAATTTATTTTGGGACGAGAGTCAAAATAATAACTCAGCAATAAAGTAACAAGGTCTCTTGAATTGAAAGCAGTTATTTTAATGTTCTGAAGAATTCCCTGGTTAAAGGTCATGCATGTGATTTAAAACTGCAGAAATATTCTGAATGAAATAAATAGTAAAATCCTTCGTAATCCAGCTATCCAGATAGATTAAAATAATAATGCCATTGAAGATTAAATTTTAAATCCCTCATTTAAATCTATGAAAATAAAATGTTTTTTAAAAAATAAAATGCTTGGAAATTTTTACATTTTTATTCATGTATAGAAAAGGAGATTTTTTTTTTAATATTTTTACTTATTTTGGGTTATATAGCTCTAAATTTATATTTATAGTTGAGAAATATTATGAAATCTGTAATCATTTTCCTTCCTTTAATTTCCTGTTAAGGGGAACTCACAAAAGTAGGAAACCTTTACTGTAGCGGTGTTGTATCGAATCCAAGTTAATTAATAAGTTAGCTAATAGATGGCTTTATAGTATTCCCAGATATATATATGGAGTCCAAGGCTTCTCATCATCACCCTCATTTATTGGGACTTGCAAAACGCTTGCTACGCTTTGGTCAGGTACACTTTGTCACTAACAGAGCCATGGTTTCGGCTGTGGAAGCTCTCACTTGAAAGAATCGTCAGATCACTGCGAATGAAATTGCTGCTGAGCTGTTGATAAATAAAGAAACTGTATTTCATATAATTCATAAAGAGTTTGATAAATTTGCCGTAAAGATCATCAACGAAGTTTCAATAGTCAGGGTTTGTAAACTATCATCAATTCTATTATCTATCATCATTACAAAGAAGCAAGTAAGCATGCACAAGGTTTGGAGAAAGAGGTAGAAGAATAGGAAGTTGCACAAACTCATAATGAAGATAAAAAAGCGCACAAAATGGTATCTGCCAATAGTCTGGGATTGGGTAATTGAATCAGTTTTTGCGTTCCATCATTATGAAAAAAAATAATTAAACATATACAAGGTTTAGATTAAGATTTTTTTTTTAAATACAAAAAAGAAATTAAACCAAGAAATTGTATAAAGTAATATGCAAAGGTCTAATTATATGGGTTAAGGTTCTATCATTAATTTTACTCTCTGTGATCATGAAAAAGAAACAATCGAACATATGAATGGTTTCAACTATCCGAAATTCAATGTCTAAGTTGTACAAGTTCCCAGAAACGGGAGTTGTGATGTTCCGTTAGGCTAAGATGTTCAGTATCTTACTTTAACTGGTAGATCTCTAACTTAGAAGGAATTTAAGGAGTTTTGGATATTTAAAGAAGTATGCATCAGCAATGATAAGCGATGAACCTTTGACTTAATTGAAAACCCAGAACCGGAACACTTCTTATTCCAACACTTCTTAAATATCACCCAATATATTGTACCTTTTAAGCATGTTCTAATAATTTGATAGTTTCGCAAACTTTTACTTAAATGAAATTCAAAAAATTTGCATACTAAAAAAATATTAAACAAAACTTGCCAAGTTTCTCTTACTTTTCAATTAATAATTTTGTGAATAGACTGACGTTATTTCGTGGTATCAGAGTTGTGAAAAGTTTTACATTTTTTTCTCCGAACTGTGCATTTTTTTTTCGTTAACTCCCACAAAGTTTAGGAAACACGAAATTTTAATTAAAAATATTGGCTGAAAATTTGATTTAAAACATTGCTATGACATTTTTTCAAAACATGTAAAAAACATCCAAATTTCAAAATATAGAGGAATTTTTATTTAACAAATTATCAACTTTTCCCCATTAATTTTTTTAATTTCTTTTTTAAAAAATTAATTTTTCACAAAAGTTTGGCAGAAATGTATAAATTAAAATTTAAGCATCCATTAACATACATATGCACTAAATTGTAAAAATTACTAATTTGCAACGATTTATTCTTTTAAAAAAACGCGTTTCTTCAAACAACACTTTAGTATTCTAAACAATCAGTTAATAATTCCTCTAGAGATATGTTTTAAATTATTCTCATCCTTATCTTCATCACTTATGTGGGGTTTTCTTTAATTTTCATAAAACCTTAGAAAATACATCATGTTACGTAAGATATTCAGAAGTCTACTATGTGGAGAAAATTAAAGACTGGAGTTCTTATTTTCTTTTGCAATTCATAATTCCCTCATGGGACATATTTACTTGATTTAAATGAAATTTTTACAAATGAGTAAACACGATATGTTATAAAAAATGAGGAACGAGTTCGTTATATAGAAATCATCACTCTTAATAAGTACAAAAAAATGTCATCATACAGAATCAAGGTTCTATAAGACATTCCGTTACGTAGAAAAATACTTTACATGGAAGTCAGTTGAATATTTTCTGTGTATATTCTTTTTTCTGCAAATTGCTTTTAAATGTAACCATAATTCTAGATATAGAGGCATAGAGTATTCATTTTTCAAGAGAATGCAATGCTAAAATTCATTCTTCACCATTCAAATCGGATAAATGGATAATTTCACGTCTTTCTTGTTTCTTATCTGATATGGAAACTTACTATCCCGAATCGAAAGTTGTCGATAAAGCGTAGATTAGCGCTCTTTTATCGGCCCTTTTAAATCCGATGGTTATCAATTATGAGAAAGACAAAAGAACTCAGAATCAGACCTCCCCCCCTTCTTTACTCACTCGACAAATTGACTTCTACCGCAATCGAAACAGATGATCAATTTACGACAGGGGCATTGTTATACTGACATTCAAACAAACATTTTAATTAATGTATATTTTTCATCGCGGGTTTATTCGAATAACTCCTCTCGCATCGATGGGAAGTTAAATTTTCGTCGCTCCTTCAAAACCTCCTCCCTCTTCCTATGGCCTCCACCCTCTCCCGAGCTGAATCCTTCAAATTACTACAAGGCAAGGGGAAAATTTTCTTTCTTTTTTGAAACAAAATTTTCATCGTCTTTAGCTAGAAGAGAGAACAAAGAGCATAATAATCATTCTTTAAAGCGCAATAATCGATTTAACAAGATATGTAAACCGGCACAGCGGCCTTATAACGGATTACTTAGCGACGAAAATTTTATTGTTTTAATGCGTCTCTTTTCATTTGCGGTCGCAAGGATACATGCTTCCTCCGTAAGATAATTTAATTAAGATATAAGGATATATAGATATATAGTAGGGGGGCGGGGGTGTTCGCGTATGGATATATATATTAAAAGAGCTTTCAGAAGGCTCGAAAACTGTCGATACGTTTGTTGTTAAAGGCAAAAGAGTGTCGTGTCAGAAGAAAATGGCAATTTTGTCTGCTTGGCTCTGGCTGTGACACCATGTACATTTAATTAAGTTATTGCGTTTTAACGGGAGCGAAGGAAATAGTTTTCTAATTTTCAAGGTAAGCTAAGAAAGATATTTTGATTACGGGGGAGAGAAAATATCGAGCTTTTACTTGGGCATTTAAATTACTTCAGCCCCTCTCCTAACTTGTGTGCGCTTTATTAAGAAGTTGTTTCCGTTAAAAATCAATAAAGACGAAGGGAGGAAGGTTTCGAGTTCGATTGATTTAAAAATGTTCCTCTTCCTCTCTCGTCTCCCTTTATTATAATAAAGGAGCGGTAAATGATTACATAGCTGATTAAGGCAGTTATTTTCTTCGAGTGTTGCCCGGGGTGGGGTGGGCCTGCCTCATTTTATCGTTTGCAACCCTGTCCTCCACCCCCACCTATCCGAAGACTGTGCCTCATTCACTATGCTCTATTAATTCATCTTTCAATTTGAGCCTTGTCTGATAGCTGATATACTCACTTCAGTTCCTTATTTCTTATTGCTTTTTTCAAAAACCTTTTTTTTTTTTTTTTTCATCTACTTTTCTCCTATAATGTTGCAATACATCGGGTACTCTGGTCGAAAATGATACCGGTTTATTTAATTTTTTTTTTTCCTTATTAAAGAAAAAACAACAGGCTTTTTTTTTCTTTGCGATTTCTAATGATGCGAATGTTGTTTTTAAGTTCCTTAGGGAAAATTATGCTTCGTTTAAAACGGAGCAGAGAATTAAAATGGGATTGAAACAATTATGTTTTTTTTATGTCCGAACTTAGAGCGAGCAGATTGCTCCGGGAGAGATGAAAAAAATTCCATCTGCATTTGAACATAATAAAAAACAGATGAGAATTAATTTTTTTATCTTCCTTCTCGTGCCATTCCTTCCCTGCTTCTTCTCATTTTAGAGTGTTTAATCATTAGCAATGATGGCTAATAAGGTAGGAAGAGAGAATTGGCATTTAATAAAAAGGTAAAGCAATTGACAGGGTAATTTTGCTTTTGGCTGTACTGTGATTGAAAAATAATTTATAACAATTTGAAATTCATAAATGATAATACATTATAAAGTGCATTTTCTTATTATTTGTAAAGTCTGACTGTAAAATCTTATTTCTTCATAAGAGGAAAACAGTTTACTTTCCATACTCTTTGCCAAAAATTGCAATATTCGGAGCCTTGCTAAAAATTCTGATAATTAAAATTAATTACTTATGCTGTCTTTTATAGAATTTGTCATAGACAAGCCTGCTGATGAAATCTGCAATTTTGCTTTTTAAGTCGAATTTTAGCATTTCTTGTTTCAGTAGTGCCACCAGGGGTTAAAATGTGCCTTAAGCTAAGTGCCACAACCATTTTCACTCTGATGCACAACCCCCAATGTTTTTGTTTAGACTTGGTAGACTGTGCAATTTATACGCGCACCTACAGTCATGTACCCAGAGGGTCTTCGGGGTTCGAACTCACAAACGAACATAAATGAATCCAACGTCTTACCAACCAGACTATAGCGGCATTTTGCCTGCCTCTGCAATTGTATTAGCATCCATTCATCCAGTGATAAAGTGACCAGCTGGGAAGGATAGCGTGATGTCCCTGGCATCAGTTTTAGAGGTCATCAAAAGGGCAACTCTTTAGAATTTATAAAGAAAAGAAATTTAAAGAAATATAAAGAAATTTTTTAAAGAAAATTGTTAAAAAAATGCCATATCTCAGGTAAAGTTTGCACTTGTGAAGTCATTAGTTCAGACAAAGGGGGGGTGAAAAAATCATATCTGCCCTGGTATTCCTTACCATTGCTACGTCATAACCGTGTCTTCCCAAGAGCTTCCTGAAACCTTTTAACGAGTTTGTGATGCAGCTGTGGTGATATGATTGCAGGATTTTAGAATAGGTCCACCAGGAAGGCAAAATATTAAAAGACAGATCGAAATTGATATTAGAGGTACTTGATCTGAACTTGGTCGTGATAATATTGAACAATCCTAATATAGAAACAACATTTGTGATTTGTATTAGTTTAAAATGATGCATATGCAATGCATATAAATTTATTTAGATGAAAATGAACAGTCAGACTATACTATCTGATTTACGCATATCTTTTTTCCCTTCATCTTTATTTCCTTTTAGGAGCTCAAGAAAAGTATCAAACTTGAAGATTTTATAATACTATTTTCCAAATGCTTCATTTCAAAATTGTGATCCGAATGGTTTTAATGTTTAATTAAAAATTAGCAATTTAAAATGCTTTTGTAAGAAGACAAATACATTTATTTCAAAATGAAACTATAGAGGGCTCATTAAAAAGCCTTTTTGTCCAAACTAATTTTATAGTTTCACTTAATTAGTCTCAATTACTGCAATATTCATATTACAGGATATGCTCCCAACTAAGCCATAGACTATGGAGTGATTGGGAACAACTATTTAGATTCTGAAAGCAGTAGTTACCTGATTTAAATATTTTTAGAAGAATATTCTCTTCAATTCAGCTAATTACTAATAAATTAAAGAATATTCTAACAGCTAATTAAAGAGCATTCTAATATACTAAGAATATTCTTTTTTTTAAGAGAATATTATAATGGTAAAAAACTATTGCTTATAATTCAATAATTTATATTTCTGTTAGTTTAATTTCGAAGTCTTTATTTCCCACTGCCTTTCAATAAAATTTTAATCTGATGCCAAGAATATTGTATATAAATTACCATTATTATTTATACCTTCAATTTGGAAAAATTTATTATCATTTAGTCCTCAATTTTGTTAGGAGGAGACGGGAAAGGAAATTTTATAAAAACAGAAATGACTAAATATCACGAGATGTGAAAATTTGGAAAATAAGTTTCAAAAGCTTACCTTAAAATAAATAAGGGCAAGTAGTTCAACTGTTGATCTTGGGATAGAAAATATAGCTTTCATTTCAAGTGGGGCATTTAGTCTCCAATTCAAGTAAATTGTCTCTCATATTCATGCTGATTGAAAAATATGTTTAACGAGGGAATCGGTAAAATATCTTTTATTGGACACGAAATATTTAAGTAATGGGAATCGCAAACTGTTATTAATTAAGGAAATAAATCTTAATTTAGTCAAACTCAAACTTTTAAAACCTTTTATACAGGGTGACCAACAGTGCCAGACGAAAAAATAATGGCCATTCATTATGATACTTTCAGTATAATCAGTGAAAAAATATATATTTGTTACGAAATCACTCATGAAAGCTTCAAGATAGTACTTTATATTCATAACTTCTGTTTCTAAATGAAAAGAGTCAAAATTCTTTTTTAAAAAGTCAAGATTATATCAGTATTACATTCCCTTTCTTGAAAATAATTTTCTTTTCTTTTATACTCGTCAGTTAGCATAAAATCTTTATTAATGACACGCTTTCACAAGTCAAAATTTTTATGTATCTAGAACAATCAAAAGAAAGTTCTTCTCCAATATCATTTACTAATTTGGCATAAAATAATAAATATTATTAGTGGGAAAGGAGAATATTTTGTTTCTAAATTTAACATTACTTTCTATCACATTTAAAATTTTCCAAAAATGTATGAAATATATAATTTTTGTTACATTGAAAGCCTGCTCCTAATTAGCTTAAAATGAAAATTGTCATGTGGAACCTAATCAGTTTCTCGGAAGCTAATATAAATATGAAAATCACATCTTACTTTTACCCATTTTATATTACAAATGAAATAAATATATAACCAAGCTACTCAACATGCATATAATCGACGAGTGGAATGTAGAAATGTGTTGGAATTTTCCTTTTAACTAAGGTTACAATTAAAGAAAACAATCATTATTAAATTTCACTGGAAAAAGTGGAAAATATTCCTTATTGTATTTCACTCGTTTTTCAGTTTCCTCAGGCTTCACTTTTACATATTAGAATCACTGTTACCTTTTACTCCACAACCCAAATTACTGGCAAAGGCATTATATAATTATAAAATAAATAAATCCTCATATAATTTAGGCTCACATTTAATTGAAATCCCCTTATAGACCTTTTTTCAGCCGAAGAAAGAGGGTTTTTTTAAGAGCCACAAGTTTTTTTATAAATTAAAATTATGTATCGAAATTAAACCACCACAATAGAATAAATTTGATCTATGGATTTCGGAAAGAATTCTTTAACCCAAAATTTAACAATAAAACCAATTTTGGAAGAAATCGGATTGAATTCGATTGAAATTGATTGATTGGAATCGCAAAAAAGAATTGATAATTGAAAGTCCTACGAAGTAGATAGATGAAATTTCGGATCTGATTTCATCATAAATTTTTTGTCTGAGCCAAATATTCGATAAAATTCATTAAACAATGCGAATATTTATCGGTGTGTTTTTTCCTTGTAAGTAAGCTCGATACTTGAAAAACGAAACAAAATAAATGAATCAGTTTAGGTGAAATATCTCTAAACAAAGTAGATGTATGACGAATTTTGAACTAAGTTCATGTATTGGTATTTTGTGTTTATACTCTTTATATGTAAGTACACAATGACTTGTTAACGAATCTGATTCGTGGTTTTATACCGGAAATTGTATATCTGAATCAAATTTTGAGGAAAAAATCAGCCGAAGAGGTGTGTCAAAAATATGTTAACTTTATTTTTGCACTTTCCACTTTAGTTTGGAAACTTTTAGATTGCATGAAGATTCCTAGGATCTAATATACCTAAAGTACCAAGATTTCGTCGAGATGGTTGCCTTACCGGATTTACTTGGCAATTTTTTGACTATGCTAAGATCGCCAACTCTATTGCACAGAAGATTACAAGATTCTATGAGAGATTTGCATTTTTAGGGATTCCCACTGGCGGCCATAAAAGTACAAAGTACCAAACATTCCAAAAACTTATCCATTTCACTCTAATAGGAAGTTGAATACAAAATACGTCGTGCACTATATTATTAATGCAGAAACTCAACGAGATAATATTGCCATTTATTTTATTTTAAAGCATTTGTAAATGAATGAAAAATGCATAATCTTTATAAAAGGAATATTTCATTTTAAATTAGTACCATTGGAAATTAATTGTTAATAAAGTAATTTTAACTGAGTTTAAAAAAATAGTTAGTGGCTTTTTGTGTGTTTTCTCAATTAAACAAGAACGTTTTTGAAAACTCATACGTAAGTATGTCAAACTAGCCCAATTTGACGAACATCTTGTCCTTGGAATATAGATTAGAAGAAATATTATCATAACTATGAAATAATGTTGCAAATTGTGTATCAAATTAAATTTAACTTGTAAAAAACTTTGAAAAATAATCGAAAAAATTGGCATGATTAAAAAAATAATTTATTAAGTTTTAAAACACCGCAAATGTCATTTTTCTTGATATATTCTGGGAAGATGAGCTGAAGAACACTCAAAATTTACTTAATTTTTAATTAAAATATTTTAACACCTTTTTGAGTATTAAAAATTAACGGTGATTTTCTCCTCGTTTTTATGAGCATGTATAATCGAATTCATCAAAACTGTATTCATTAATGTAGATTTGTATTTAAAACGTACAAATAAGCATACATTTTCAAGCAGTTCCAATGAATAATATTTCTCATTTATAGTTTTAAAAAATCAAATAATGAATGTTGTGAAATCGGATGTAAATTTAGATGTTACCTCACTTAAAAACACTCAATAAAAGCAGAAAAATCTAATCTTATATTTACATTACTTTTCACTTGGTTAATAAGTGCTGTTGCTGCGGATAAACTTTCCCCTTTTCTAAACGGAGCTTATCATTGACCCAATTTTGCTTCTTGTAATCCACGGATAAATGGAGCCAGCATTTCTGTAGAAATCAACTAAATAACCCGCATGCAGCAGCATTTTACGAATCGTACCATTTCTCCAAATTCTAGTGCAATCAATTCCTCTGAAAGATGATAAACATGTAATTTGGAAAGAAATGATGGAGTCATTGCACGAAAGAAATATTTCTGCTCCTAATAGCTTCGATAAACGGAGTCATAATGCTGTTTAACATGATTTGATGTTTGATTTGAGAACAACGAACGTGGCAATAAAAGAGAATAAAATAGTCTATTGAATACAACGTATCTCTACTTTCTTAAAACTCTGTTTTGTTGGGGATATTAATTATTTAAAAAAAATTACTGAGCCATTTGTTTATATTTTTAAAAGTCAGTTATTAATAAAATGCAGCTTTTAATGCTCTGAATTCTGTAGGACGTTATTTTTAAAAAGCCCAAAAGAAATTACGTACGTTTGCAGTGGACGTACTAATTATTTTCCAAAAAAATAATTAAGCCATTTGTTTATATTTTAAGGAATTCTATTAATGAGTTATTAGCTATTAATAAATTCCGTATTGCTTTATTTTTGAAATACATAAAATAGATTATGTGTGTTTGTAATGTGTATACTAATTATTTTCCAACAATGAGAATGAACCTTTGTTGAAAATCGATACTTTTTAAAAATTGACTATTAGTAACGAGCTTCTGTTATTTTCGAAAAGCACTGATAATCTGATCTGCCTTAATAGTGGACATATTAATTATCTTCTACCTTAACGGTGGACATAATAATTATCTTCAAACAAGAATAAACAATTTTGTTGGAAATCCTAATTTTATAAAGCAACTTAATAAAAAGTTGAATTTAGTGTTTTGTATTTTCACTATTTTCATTTAAAGACACGAGATTTTTTTCTTTCGAAAAAAAAAAGACTTTTTTGAAGACATCATGTATTATTTTCTTAAAATATATATTCGAAATTTTTTTTTACAACCAACTTTACTGATTTTTTGCTTACTTTTGGATTTACGTTTTTATCAAACTTAATAAAAGTTTTAAGTTGTATTTTTTTAAATTCTTATCACAAATTCATATTTACTCGATTTTTGATATTCAATCATTTCAGTATTCAGTTTCCCATTCAGTGTTTTTACCTTTCTTTAAATTTAGCAGACTGATTGTAATGCTTCCACTTTTTTAAAATATTAGAGGTTGTAGCATTTCTGTTGTGGTTTACCCTTAAAGGAAAGAATTAAGAGAAAAAGAAAATGGTTTCCTTTATTCCGATAAGAATTTTTTATCAAGTTATACCGAACCTACTTCCAGAAGGATGTGCAGACTCTATCTGGCTTTAAGTTGTGTGATTTTTTTATTTAATTTTTTTTAATTCTACGTGTTATATTTTTATTTATTTAATGCTAATAAATCATGGAAAGACAAATCTTGGATTCCCAATTGAAATTAATTCAGCGGGGTTTCTTTCTTTCTTAAGTCATAATTGCTTGGTTGTAACGTCTGAACTTTGTAACTTTCTGAAATCGTAATGACCAGGTTGTAACCTTTCTGTATTTCTTAAATCTTAATGACCAAATTTCATCGTTTCAGTCTTTCCTAAACCGTAATGACCAGATCATAATATTTCACTCTGTCTGAAATCGCAAAGATTTGATTATAATATTTAGACAGTCTTTATTGACTTAGTTATAATAATCCTACTATGGAATTGAAGAATGAATTTTCAAGATCTCCATTTTTAATCTTCTGGCTGACAAATCGCAAATTCCTAATTAAAATTAATTTGGCACATTATCTTTCTTTCTTAAATCAAAATGGCCTAGTTATAAATTTTCTACCTATCTGAAATCGTAATGACCTACCTAATTGTAATGTTTAATGCTTCTGAAATCGTAATAGTTAGATTGTAAAGCTTCAACTTTTCTTAAATCATAAAGCCCTGCCTGTAGTACTTCTATTGTTTTTATTGACATGTTGTAATGTTTCTTCCTTCCATGGAACTGAAGAATAAATGTTCAAGAACTGCTTTCATTGCTATTCTTCATGCACACAGACCAGATATATGTTAAATTTGTGCGTTAAACATCCTTTCATTGGTGTGGAGTAGAAATTTGAAGAATGAGGATCTTATGGTCTCTTATGTATCCAGTAAGATCCATATCATATAGAGTTCATGCTTCTTCAAACAGCTACAAATTCATCATTTTTTAGTCAGTAATAATTGATTATTTAATCATTGCATTATTGTCATCCTTTTATCTTTTTACTCCCGTTTTAAAATAGCAAATAAATTCTTCAATCGCAATGGCCTAATTGTAATTAATCTATCGTTCTTATAGTGATGTTTGTAATGACCATTATTTTGGATTTGGAGAATGAATGTAAAAGAGCTGATTCCATTGCTATTTTTCACTCAGGTAGACCTCACGCACATTAAATTTATTGGTTAAATATCCTTTCATTGGTGTGGTGTAGAAGTGAGAATGATGAAGGTCTTATGGTCTCTTTTGATTCCGATGAGGTCCATATCACGTAGCCTTGATGAATTTTCAAATCGTGATAAATTGAACCTTATCAATCATTATTTAGCCATTCTCACTTCCATTATCACTATCTCTTCACCGCCGTTAGTACATTTTACTCACGTTTTAAAGCAACGTACATACAAATTCAGAATGGGTGATTCGAACAATCGGAAGAAAACAAATCAACTTTTCAAAATGTAGAGGAGAATTCACTCGAAGACTGAGGACGAGTTTTAAAACGCTAAATTGTAAACCAAACATCGTTTCAGTGTGGTGTAGAAGTGAGAAGGATGAAGGTCTTATGGTATCTTTCGTTTTCGATAAGGTTCATATCAAATAGTTTCGTGCATCTTCGCAGCATGATAAATTCATTATCAAATAATTATTTAGCCATTTTCACTTCCATTATCGCCCTTTACTCGTACTTTTTACTCCAGTTTTAAAACAACATACTTATAAATTCAGAATGGATGATTCGAACAATCGGAAGAAAACAAATCAACTTTTCAAAACGTGGAGAAGAATTCGCTTGAAGACTGATGACGAGTTTTAACTGATTTAACGCAACAAACGAGCGAAACTGATTCGAAGAGGAAAAGATTTTTCTTCTTTGCTTCAATTAATACGAATTTCGCGGGAGGCTTCAAAAATGTATAATAACTCGGAAATATCACGTCGTCGGCATTCCTTTTTGTTCCTTCTTTATTCCAGTTCTCTTTCCTTCCAAGCTCGCCAAGATTATATCCGGGAAAGATCGGATAATTAAATTTAAAAGCAACGTTTCTAACCATCAGGATGATAAACGCGACAACGAAGAAAGGTGTTATGTGCCTTTAAATACCAATTTAATTTAATCCTGGAACAGTTTATTGACGAATCCCCCGACACATCTCGCCTTAATTTGTGATTGGCTGAAGAAAAGCGACGTATCAAAGCTCGTCGGAGATCGCGGTTAGAAAAATTTTCGTTTAGGGGAAGTGTTAACTTCGTCTGAATTCCATGGATGATAAATAATTTTTGCATTTAATGAATAAATAATTCGAATTTCTAGACGCGTTTAAATTTGCTCGCATTCTCCCTTTCCCCCTTCTCTCTCCCGCTAAATGTTTAAGTAATTCTTTAAGTAATTATCGCTTACGGATTCTTCGAATATTTTTTTTCTTGATTGTTTTCGCGGGCTTTCGTGTTTGGGATTCCTGATTGGTGGAGTTTAAAGGTATCGTCAATATAAACTTTTGTATATTTGATAAATATATAACAAACCCGTATCTTTGATTTGAGATGTTTCAAATTTTTGAGATCTTTGCTGATTTAAATTGGAATAAAAATATTTTCATTCCTAATCTGGCGTTAATCTCTTAAAATATTTTAGTCTTTTACGACGTTTACAGCGATTGATGAACCAAAGATTAGCTCTTTCGTTAATTAAGAGAAATTCTTTCTTGTGCGGTATGTAATTATCCAAGATTTTCGTTTCAGTTTTCAAAATGATTGCTAATTACTTTGTACAGGCAAATAAGACATGTTTCCTTGTTAAAATTAGAATAAGGATTTTTTCAGAACTACTTATGGTATTGATAATTATATGATTGGGATTTAAAATTGTTTGCATATTAGAGACATACTTCGAAAAAAATTTATTAATTCTATAATCTCTATTTAAAACATTCGAACCTAAAATTACCTCCAGATAACTAAATATTAACTTTCCTTGTTGTAATACCACAAATAATTTTTTCGAAGTTACTATGTTAGTTAATTTGCTTGTCAAAACGAAAGGTTACTGTGGTAAATGAACGTCAACTCTTAAATCTTATTTAGAAAAATCTTCATTATACACTTTCAAGAAACGAAAGAAACATTTTATTATTATATGAAATTTTATCACAATTCATTACTTTCTTATTAGTGACAAATAATAAATGTTATTGTGACTTATGGCATTTTACAAGCCATGTGAGTGTCTCTTGTTTTTTCAGTAGCGTCATTTAGAGCCAAGAGTACGATTTAGCTACTTTAAATGCCACATTCGCTTGCACTATCCCTTTTTACTATGGGCACATTCACACACCCCACGAATAAAAGAACAACCATGCCCGTACTGGGACTCGAACCCGGTACGCCCAGATCAGGGAAAGACATGCTACCGTTATCTCAGGACACCGACAAATAATAACAGTTTTAAGATTAAAAAGTTTTTTTAATTAGACTACCCAAAAACATTTTTTAGTATTTTATCTAAAATATTATGGTGAAAAAATCTTAACGATGTTTCACATTAAAACTATTCCATTATACAAAAAGACTTTTAATTATATTCCTATCATATTTTAAATTTCTTATATATGTTAAGAGATTTTCTTTTTTTTATGATGATGATAGTTTAATTGTTTTCTTGGAGCTTTCTTCATATTTTCATATAACATCATGTGAGAACATGATATTGTTTTCGTTTGAGGTTTTTTGAAGCCACAAAAGGCGTAGGCAACAAATTGTTGGAACTTCAAAATGCGCAAGTAACAAATGGGCATTTCTTCGCTTTTGTGGCATCAATTTTTCGCTTTCAGGGCTACTAGAACATTATAAAAAAGACTGTGCCGTTTGGCGACTTATCGCTGACAAAAAGTTACAATTTCATTTCTAAATTATTCATTATCCGAATTCTTAAAAACTGTCTTAATTTATTTGTTATTAACCAGATTAAGCCAGTTTGAAACAATCACGAGATTATCAGATTACCCATAAGTCGATATTTAGAAAAAAGATGAGGGTTTTTTTTTTTCAAATCAAAATCAGTCGAACTCCAAACTTGTGTTATATAGATATGGATATGGATAGAGATAGAGAGAGAGAGAGAGAGAAATAGCGACTGATAGAGAAGTCTTGTGATTGTTTCAAACCGGTTGAAACTGGTTTATGGCAAATTAAGTAAGACAATTAATGACTTAAAAAATAATAATATTCACACATGACAGCTTAAAATTTGCTATTGTAGAATTTTATTTATTTAGAATTTTATTCTGACGCCCAAAGTTTTTAAGAAAAATATATTTTCCACTAATGATTAAACTGTGTTATTTAAACAATTCTTCCATTTTCATTATATTTTACTTTTAAACTTTAATTGTCTCTACTTTACTGTAAAAAATTAAAAATAAAAATTTCTTATATTTTCCACTATATGTTGTCTTTTAACGGGTACAAATTTTAATTAAAATTTATAATCTTGATCATTAAGTTCAGAAATTATCAAAATTTTGCACGTTCACTGGGAACAGGCAACTATTCAAAATTTGAGAATACTAGTATTTTCAAAGGAATAGGAAGAAATGAATAATCCACTACAAAATCCCATCGTTACGAACAAAAAAAGTTTAATAAACTATTGTAAACAAAGCTTTCTTTGCTATGACTGTTAAATGCCATTTACCAAGGGCAATTTCTTTCTGGCAAGGTATCTCAGTTCTTTAAACTTTCGCTGGCATTATCTTAAGTTCTATTTTTGATTCTTTGTAAAAAAGAGTCTCTTATTCTAAATTGCACGCTTTTAACTGAGATATCTAAAATTTCCTTTACATGGCGCTAAATGCTTGTAAGCTAAGTGCTCGCTTAATCTTTGTTTTTTCAGAGAAATTGTCTAGATTTTGATCATGCCGTAGCCCGTTGTTATGCATTGATATATCCCAGATGGCCTGTCTTTTATGTTTAGAAAGTAGTTAATAAAAACAGTGTAGTCTTCCCTTCAATACCCAGATTATCTAACACCACTTTTTCTTTTCTTCTTTTAGCCGCATCTGCACTTTTTGTTACCAAAGAGTAATAAAAACTAATAAGTCGGAATACATCTGTACTTTGAAGGAGTGCAATAGTGTAAAAACATATTAAACCTAATTTTTTTAAACCCTTGATAGTTTATAAGCACTAGTACTCTTCTTCTCTACCCTTGTCGCACCGATTTTCGTGTACAATGACACTGCATGTCAAGTTTTGTACTTCTTAATATGATAAAGAAAAGTGACAGTGAATATTTAATACCTTCCTTTCTACTAATTAAATGCACAATTTCACAAAAATCAACATTTTTTTGTAGTACCCCATGCAAAATTCGATTGATTTACGCCTTTGCATTTGTCAGTTACTCATATGAATATGCAGGCTAACAAATGCATTCCATTATGATTAGATTTTGCACGAAATTTTATAACCATCTACAACGCTTCAGCTGAAATAAAAAATGCCAATAAATTTACATGCATACGAATGTGTTTTAAAAACCACCTTAATAATTTTTGAAACAAATTTGATTTAAATTTCACTGGTCCATTTCAATTGTTTAAACTATGAAAATAATCAGAAATGGGAGAAAGAAATATCATTTGTAGTATTACATAGAATTAAATAAACATGGTTTCTCCTGGCTGTAAGTAAGCTCGCTAAGAAGACACATTTACAGGTTCTTCCCATTAAAATTCAATTTTATTTCATCATGATACAAAACTTGCTTCTTTTCATTATTTATATTATCACCCTCACATTAACCCGGCAGCATTTTTTCGCCAGATTCTTCTCGTTTTATTTTAATGGGTGTAATTCTATGCACATTACAGGAAGTTTATGCAAATTATGTTTAGTAAATGTTTCATATGCTTTAATAATACAAATGAAAGTTTTTTTTTGTGCGTGTGTGTGGAATTTAGAGATTATTGTTTATTGTAACTTCACTTCACATTTCCTAGTATATTTTTTTCCTATTTACACGATTCATGGTAAAGAAAAAAACAAAGCCTAATAGATAAATATGATTGCGTAAATTTCTCTTAACTGATTCACATTTTCCACTTTATTTCAAGGAAATTTTCAAAATTAATTTGAAACACAATTTGATACACTTTTATAATTATAATAAAATTTCAAGAAATTTTACTGTTGCATCAAATCATCTGCTCAAGCTTTTTGACAGTAATAAAATCTGATAAATATATTGCTCCTTTTTAAATATTAATTCAAAGGTGAAATTTTATTTCGTAGAATGTGCAGTTTTTAATCCGTAGAAGCAAAAATGCAATGGTCTAACTTTTCTACATAATATTTGGTAAAAATTTTATAAATTTAAAAATACTCCTTATTAATAATTAATTTAATTAAAAATTCCTTATTAATTAATTCAAGGTTTCATTAAGGGCAAAAGGAGAGGGTCTAGAATGAGAAAGAAGGAACATTATCTCATGATTTTTTTTAGTTCAGGGATAGAAACACTAAAGTGAAGAGAATGATTTTGGATTTTATATATATATATATATATATATATATATATATATATATATATATATATATATATATATATATATAT
>JAPMOQ010026930.1:856250-905643 GCA_026543055.1 Argiope trifasciata | reverse complement strand
GTAGCCATAAAGATTGATATATATATATATATATATATATATATCAATCTTTATGGCTACACTATTTAAAGATGAAAAAAAAACAGTTTTTCTAAAAGTTGATGATTTCGCAATGCAATACTTGATCACTCCAAACCAGTTTAAAGAAAATTCTCTCTTGAGAAAATCTGGCATAGAGAAAAAAAAATTCTGGAACTTGAATGATTTTGAGATAGAAAAAAAAAAGCATCATTTCCTAAATATTGAGACATATGTAATCTGAGAGTTACGTGATTTTTCATACTGGATTTTCATAAAAAAGAATTTTTAGAACTCTATTGCTTTTGAGATGGTCAAAAACCATCGCTTATCCTAAACGTTAGTTATTGTGAAATAAAAATCCCATGAAAATAGAATGTTGTTTTGCTGTCGAATTGATACAACGTGACTTTAAAAAAATAATGTTCTCACATGATAATATTGAAATTTGTGACAACAAATTTCAATTTCTTTCATTTGAATTTATATTTATTATCATTGTTATTAAAGTGAGGGTCTAGTAGGTAAAATATGAATATTCTTAGAATCCTGTTTAATACAAAAAATCACAAAAGGCCTTAAACAAAAGAAAGTGCCATATTCTTCTCTGTCTTCCCATTTTCTAGACATTCCCTTTCTCCAAACATAGCTTATTCACTAAAATAAACAAAACACCTTCCCAGACCTAGCAAAGAGGTGAAACCTTGTCTACTCCTCTGCAATGAAGATTGTTATTTCTCCACAAGTAAATCCATTTCACCACAGGATGGTAAAATAATAGATCTCCCTGATCAGCAATTTTGCCATGGCAATATATATCGCGCTTAATCTCTGTATATAATAGGGTGTTTATTCCAATTTCGGTCCCATTGTCTGTGATGGTTCCGGGGAAGGTTACTACTAGGGATGCTTCCCGACGTATACATGCCCCGAGGTTGTATTTACGTTTCCACAGGGTTACTGGTGACAGAATGGCGAAGAAATTGCATCAGCCATCGCCAAGTGCGGGCTTCATTCAGCAGGACATATACATGAATAATAAATGAGATGGAGTATGAAGAGTGGAGAAACTATTTTACATTCCCCGCACGTTGGGCTGGATTTGAAATCAAAACGATGTAAGTGATGGTGAAACAATTTTAAAGGGCTTAAAATGGTTTTGCGGTGGATTTTGATGACTGTTCTCGCCAAGATGAATAAGAATGTCACTTGTGGAAGAGACGCAGATGGATATCTATTATAGACTGCATGTAAATGTATTTTATGTTTGTATTATTGTTATTGTATACTTAGAATATTTCTGACACATAGTTAACTTTTGTTGACTTTACTTATTTCATATGAATCGTTTTTTCAGGTCAGCCTCTTCTTTTTTGTAAGAGCCCCTGGGGGACTACAGTATCTCTTTAAAACCTTTTGACTTGAAAAAAAGAAACTCTTTTAAATTGATTTTTGGAAACTGAGATTGCGTAAATCTATTTTGTTATCACGTTAATTATGACTATAACCAATTTATCTTGGATGTTTTTATGTGATTTAAAATTGAAAGACTTTCTTGAAATCAATCAATAAATAAATTTAACATTTCTTTTATTTCCAATTTATTAAAGTAACATTGGGCAGATTAATTTTTGTCCCTTTTACTCAGGGTGAAATTATAATTTATTCAATCCTTCAAAATTCTTTGATTCATTCATTCAAAATTCTTTTATTCATTCGGTTCTAAAAAGAAAAAAATGGTCACTTTTTCTTTTTAAACTACAAAAAAGTTTTAAATAAAACGCTTATGACATTATGTGTTTCCATTGTAAAATCTGTTAGAAATACAGATGACTATGATTAAAGCTCTACTTTGAAATATTCATAAAAGGAAAACTACTGAAAAAATATTATTAAACTTGTTAATAGTTTAAAGGAGGTCATAAGAATTTCTTTTCTGCTCCAAAAAAATCGAAAACTCTCCATCAGAGGGTGAAATGCCACTGTATGCAATAGTGTTAAACAAAATAGTACATGAAGTCATCGGTTTGAAATGCGTGTAATCATTTCTGAAAGGCATTTGCAAAGCAAGTTCACTGAATGTTATCTCAAAAAGCACTATTTATTGTGATAATCTGAACAATTTGGCGGAACTGAAAGATGCGATGCACTGACATGTGCGTAATATTTCTCCTGAAATGCTATTACTATTGAGAATGCAGTAATGGGATTTAACATGATTTCAAAAATTGGTGGGCGCACATTAAACATGCCTTGTAATACGTTTCAGAAAAGTTATAACACATTTTCATGTCCTATTCTGCTCAACAATATTGCATACAACACCATTTCTACTCTGGTGGTCAATATACCTCACAACTTCTGCTGGAGATTATGAATTTTGGAATCCAATCCAAACATAGCACATAGCTTTTGTGTGCGGTCTTGGTTCACACTAAATATGAAGACTTGTGTTTAAATCCTCCTTTTGACTTAGTGCTATCCTTGAAAAGGATAGCCAAATAGATGTTCTCCCTTTCATCAAAACACGGTTCAAAATTACGAAGTCCAATCCAAAATATTTCCAAACATTGTTTTAAAATGAGACCTCAATATAATAAAACTAATAAAATAAAGATCTTGTTCAGAATCTGTACTAGCTCTTATATAAGCATGACTCACTTTATTTTGAATTGCTGCCAGATATTACTTAATTTTCACTTTTTATTCTTTTATTCCATTCAACTTGAACAATTTTGACACTTGAAAGTTTTAAAGTGCACTAGAGTAACAACTTTTAAGAAATTGCGTCTCGAATCAACATTCTCTAACTATAAAACTGAAATTCTAGCATGGTGGTATAAAGGTGGGACAACTTTATTTTTAAAAAAGAACAAAAAAAAATGAATTCCATTATATTCCAGGAAAACGTTTTACGTGTTCGGTATTTTCTGTCTTACTTCATTTAAATGAAAATTTTACTGAAAAATTCTTGTATTGAACAGAAAAAAAAATGATCTAATAATACATAAATTGTCTATTGTAGAATATTTAACGTTGATCCAAAAATAATCCCATCAAAAGTAATGCTTGTTATTATTTTCTTGCAAATAAATCAACAAAAGTATAGCTCTCATGCTTTTTTTTCATGAACTTATCACAGTTGAAATCTTGACCTTTGAACAGAGAGCCAAGATAAAGAGCACGATACGGTTTGTTTGTATGATAAAACTTTAAACGATACATTTTGTTTATTTTCAAACTCATCTTTGAGTTGGAATTTGGGATTTTTTTTTCTGTTGTTGCAGTACTTTTTAAAATAAATCCATTGTTTTTTTATTTAAAACATTTAAAAGATTTTTAAAAAGTTCTCAGAAAAAAATAACTGGATCTTTTTGTAAATATTAATTTTGATATAATTTTAATTTGGATATGATTTTTTGGATATACATCCATATTCCTTTAATAGTTTTGAAATTTCTCCATGCAATAAATCTATGACTAAATGATAAACTAAATTTATAAAACAAATAATGTGATAACACAATTTATAAAAGCATATCGAAATTGATATGCTTTTATAAATTGTGTTCTAAGAACCAGTATTAAATATAATCAGTTCTTGCTCTGAGTGTACTATATTTCTTCTTTTAAGAATGTTTATAAGTATAAACACGTAGTTTAGAATGATTCCCTTAAGTAATAAATTTCTTGTTACAGTGTGAGTAAATTATTTTGTCTTAATTTTATTACAATTACCATTTCTAGCTTTAAACGTTCCATGACTTAGGGATAGAAAAGCCATCAATTCATTCTTTTTAGTATAACGTACAATAAAATGTCAAGTGAGACGAATTCTAAATGAAACTAAACTCCATATTTTTTCCCGATAATCCAGTTGGATATACTTATATAGGGATCTTACTGCTTTTTTCTTTTTTTTTTTTCATCTACCAAAAACAACGAAAGATAGCACATGGTAATTTAATACGAAATATCTTAAACTGAAGTGCGTAGTGTATGCTACCCTCCAGAAATGAGAATAACAAGATGTTGAAAAATGTCTAAACCCCTTGAATTAATGCCACAAAAAATCTTCTGTTCCTTATTTAATATTTTAATACATTAAAAAAATTAAATTCAAAATCTTAATTTATTTTTTGTAATTAATTTAGAAATTTTTATTAGCTTTATAAGTCTGATGTTATAAAACGGAACATTTTATTCAAAAAAAGAGATTTAACGTCTTATAACTACTTTATTCATGCATGTAATGTAATGTGTTGGATCATGGTTAAAATGGTAGCCTAATAAAATCTAATTTATTAATAATTAAATCAGAGTATAGAAAGAAGTTAAAAATTAATTTATAATTTATGTATATTTAAAAGATTTCCAGAAGCAGATCCTATCACTTGTGCTCTTTTAGAAGAAATTTCAGCTTAAACATACTTGAGATTAAAATCTCATTTTATAAAAAGTCTATTGTCATCAAATGCATCGTCTCCGAATATCATTCTGCTAGTGAGATGAAAAAAAATCACTTATGTTCATGATCTATTTTGTAGAAACAATAAGGTTATTTTGAGATGAATCTTTTAATTAACCGCAGTTAAATGGTCATAACAGCACCTGAGCTGACACTTCTCTTTACATTATCCCACCAAAAGCGGCGAATTCACAAAATGAATGAAAACTCAAAGATATCTTGGTCAGTAAATCTTGATTTAACTTTCTTCATTTTGATGACGAACCTGAATATTTCCAAGATGGAGCATTAATTTTTTTTAAAAAACCTAAATTCCTTTAATAAAATTGTTTTTTAAAAATAAAGAAAAAAAAACCCTTAAACTACTCAGCAATGTATTAATGCTCCACAAAATTATTATTATTTTTGCTTACCTTACTGAGTATAAAACCTAATAAAAAATACAAAAAATCTGAACAAGAAAAATATATATAAGTTTTAAAAAACGAGTCTTGAATATGAATCGATAGAAAATTCAAACACTTATTTATTAAAAACTGCTAAATAGTGTCAAATTTCTAAATAAAAAGAGAATTAACAAGGGATCAAACATTAACTAATTTTTTACTGGATTAAACTTTGTTTAATGCCAGAATCTTGATTTCATTTATATTTTTTAATGAATGAATATAAGTTTCGGTAACCCGGTGAACCCTCTTCTGAACATCTCTCATATTTCACAGCTCCATTAATTAATTAAGCGAAGCACTGAATCAAATAAGTGAAGCTGTAAAAGCATTGAGTGAAGAAGTCTAAAACGTTTGTAGGTAGTTTGTTTACTAATGACTGTAACATTTAAAAATAAGTAATAAAACCGATTTTTGTACCATATATGTTAGTATCTTATGCATAAAGATTTATACTTTCAGTCTCACCATCTTATGTTTAAGTTAAAAATCAAAAGCCACATTTTTTTCAAAGAAAATAGTTTTTATTATATGAGGAAATAAAATATGAAGCATTTAAAATCCATATTTTTATATACCTAAAATATTTATTGTATAAATATATAATACATGCATGTATTTTTTATATATAAAAATGTGGATAGAAAAAGCATATTATTTTATTTTCTCCTACAGTAAAAAAAATTCTTGAAACATGTATACTTACGCTTTTTTATTAGATATCCAAACCAAGGAAAATCTTGCAAACTGAGAAATATGCAATAGAATTCATTTCAAATGACTCATAATTCTTTTTTACAGTATTTCTAATAAATTATAAAATTATTTTTCCCTTTCAGACAATTCTGAAAAGAGCAATTTCTAATTTTCTGAAATGCTTTAATTTATAACTATACAATTTGTCTAAAACTAGCAAGAAATGAGTGTTTCACAAATGAATTAAATCATCTTTAGAGGCTCCAAGGTTAGAAATATTCCACTAAATACTTTACAGATTAATTTATAAGGAAGTTAAGAAACTTCAGAAGAATTTAAAGAAAGGAGTTTAAGAAATTTCATGAGAATTTAAAGAAAGAAATTAAATTACTTTCATGAGGATTCAAAGAAAAAAAATAATTAACTTCATGAGGATTTAAAGAAAGGAATTTAATTTGTTCATGAGGATTTTAAAGGAATTTTAAGAAACTTTATAAGGATTTAAAGAAATTAATTTAAGACAATCTATAAAGGTAGAAATCAAAGAAAAATAAATGGTAGAAATTTTTGATGATCGCAATAACTATTATTACTTTTGCGTTTCTTTCGATATTAGCTTTTCGAATAATGAAAAGTACCCACGCGGAAACCAAAACTCTCCCAGTTCATATATCTATCTGAACAATAAACGATTCATTTATGAATTCCTTCCAGATGTGCTTCCAATACACTAAACCCAGATTTTTCAAAAGCACATGGATTTATTTGCTCTTCAAATGGGAGAGTTTCACTGCCCCAGACTCAGCCCCTTAGATGTAATAATAGTGCTTCCATTCCAGCGATGATGTGCCAAATGTAGCAGTTCCTTTTCCGTCCTGCGACCAGGGAATACCGTTCAATGACTAACAAATCCCCCATTCCTGAGCTACGGGCTATCCTCCGATAGACAGAGCCTCCATTCCCACCCTCGCAAGCCTCCCTCTGGTCAATATCCTGATGTCAGCTTGAACAGCACTTAACTTAGATAGGTGCTTGGTGGTGTGGCCAGCCTATTCTCTGTGCCAGACCTACCCCCCCCCCCACTCGTCATTCTCCATCCAGCAGCTACCCTAAAGTAGATAGCTCTGTGGGGCTGACAGGGGGGATGGCAATCGATTGCCTGTATCCAATGATGATCTAGCCCTGCCTTTGTTCCCAGTCACGTATTTGGAGTAAAATGTCCTCAGGCGGCCGGTTGCAGTGAGTGACAATTAATTGCAGCCATGACACGCATTTCGGGTGACGTGGTCCGGCCCTTCCTAGTATTTGTGTCCTAAATGGATCCTTTTCTCCTCTTGCAATTGGGTATCAGAGTGAGAAATGATATCTGATGTATTGGATTCCGAGTCGTGAAGATGGACCAAGCGAGAAAAAAAATAATAGTTCTTTCTACTACTGAGATGTCTGGTATACGTTTCTTTCGATATTAGCTTTCAAATGCTATTAAATTGTTGTTTCCAGGCTTTCAGCTGATGCAGTTCAATCAAAAGAAAAACACCTCTAAAGGAACTTAAAAAGTTTTTTTTTTCTTCTTAAATTGGATCGATTCTTCTACTTGGGATATATAATAATTATATTATACATTTAATTTCATTATTAATTTCTTTTTTCCTTAGTAATCATCTTTAAAATTACAAGTAATTCTCAAGTAAACGGTAACAGCCTACAATGATTCTTTAAATTAAGATACCTGGATTACTATTTTGATATCAAACTTCAGATTGTTATAAACTAATTGGATGCTTTGAAGTTTTATCAATTCAGAAACAAAGTCATCTCAACAGGAACTTAAACAGTCTCTTTTATTTGAGAACAATTTAGAATAAATAATAAATAAATAATTCGTTTAATTCCATTAAACTGATTGTAAAATAGCCCTCAAGACGTTAACTGCATTCAGTAGCAGCTCATTTCAACCACATAGGTAGTTTCAAACAGATGTTCATCGAAGGTATAACACTGGTTCCCATTAATATTAATATTAATGGTACATAAATTAATCGGGATTTTACTTTTTTAAAATTATAGGTAATAGGGCAAGAAATTGATTTATACAGAAAGACAGAGAAGCTATAGTGAAACTGCATGAAAAGAGGGAAAAAATACTTTCTTAAATAATATTAATAATTATACATATTTATAAATTTTGCAAGAAAACTTTAAGTTAAGCTTAAAAATCCATTTCAGCAAAAAAATTGAAAAAATGGTAACAGGATTATCTCAATCACATATATATATAATTAAATACCTTATAAATAAAATTTTGGTTTGTTGGCTTAAAAAAATCAGAATTAAGATGTCAATTTTATAAATAATAAACGTAAGAAAAAAACTTTAATTTATAAATCGAAACTTTTTTTAATTTTCTTTATTTTAAATTTATTATTGATATTAATAATATAGTTATCCTAAATCATAATAAGTAATGAGCAATGATAATAAGGTTTGATAGAAAAAATGTAAGAAATATAATTTGAAGTGTCTGTTTTTCCATCAAATATCAGCAAAATACATTTTGCATATATACTAACGGGTTAATAAAATAGACTTCTGCATGACAGAAAAATTAATAAACAATTAGAACAGGCAAAATAAGGTCACAAAAAGGTAATGGGGACTTAATTTCTTTTATTAATTTAAATTTCAAAATAATATAAATTTGATAAACTTTAACTTTAAAATCAAATGCATTAACGGCATAAAAATATATTCTCACAGTATAATATTTACAAACTTTATCAATAAATTTAAATGAACTTCAATTTCAATTTTCCGCTTTAACGACATAAAATCTAGCATTTCAACACCATATCTACAGTTTGAAATTCCTATGCTCTTTCCCATCCCCAACTGATGTGGGAATAGACATTCACGACGTCGAAGCAATTGACAGGCAAGCACGGTTGCCTCGATGGACTTATAAAACGAAGAATCAGTCAGTAGTGACTCACGATCCCACAGGATAACAGGAGCAAGAAACGAAATGTGTCGAGGATTTGGAGGGAGGAACAGGAAGCGAGTGACTCATTTAGAACTTCAATTCCACACTTTCCGAGGTTCTTCTCTTTCGCACATATGACAAGCTTTTATTGCTTTCCCTGACAATTTTGTATTGGAAGGATTAACAAGGCACAAGAAATTCGTTTCATGTGCGATTTTTAAATATTAGTGAAGCATCAAAAGGAAAAATCAAGTGAAAAATTAATCAATCTCATTAAGTGCTATAAAATAAAAAGCACTCTTGGTGCAGTCCCGCTCCCGATTTTGAGAAAGTTGCTGTCACAACATTAACACTACTACAAAGTAAGAATTTAAATTTTAGAGTTCTGTTTCATATTTAAAAAAATAAACATGGGATTTTTCTGGTAGAGGTGAAAAAAAAATGTTATGTGCAATTTCTAAATACTTGTCAAACATCAAAAGGAAAAAATGAAATCATTTAAAATTAATTTCCTAGCATTATGAGGCATAAAACAAATCTCTGTTCAGGGTTTTTTTTTTTTTTTGTATATTGTGTAAGTTTCTGGTTCAAGGTCAATACATCACTATTATGAACTTCTTTTTCAGGATCCATTTTATATTGAAAAAGATTTGCATGAGATTGGTCTAGCAGAAGCGAAAAAAAATCATCTTGTAAAGAATTTTAAATATTAGTTAAGCATCAAAAGGAAAAATTGTGTTTAGAAAATATTCCTTCACCTCAAGCGCAATAAAATAAAACTGCGTCTCGTTTCACTCTCCCCCGCCTTTTCTTATTTTTCGCAGTTTGTTGTCACAAAGTTTATATGTCGTTATTACCGAGTAAGAATTTCCCTTTCAAAATCAATTTTATAATGAAAAGACTAATTTGTCTGGCAGAATCAGAAAAAACTATCGTTTTATGTGTGTTTTGAAAGATTTGTCAAACAGGAAAAGTAAAAACTGAAACCAATTAACAGCTAGTTTTTCCCATTACCCGGAGTAAAATCAAATTCAGTCTCGGTTCAGCTTTTGCTGCATTTTTTTATTTTGTGCAAGTTTCTCATTCAAGGTTAATACATTACTAGTACAAATTTCACTTTCGGTGTCTGTTTGTTTTTTGTTTTTTTTTTAGAAAAATTTACATGAAATATGTTTATCAGAAGACCTAAAGTTACAATTTATATTAATTTTTAAATGTTAGCTAAGCATCAAAAAATAAAACTGGAAACGTATAACAACTAATATCTCCCATCAGGTGCAATAAAATAAAACTGAGTCATGATTCAGTGTTTGTTGCATTTTCTATGCTGCACATGCTGCTGGGGCACAGTTAAAACGTCATCACTGTGGAATAGATTACTTTACTTTATTATCGAGGAATTTTTCAATAAAGTTTACCTTATTCTTATATATGAATCTCACATTTTTGATTAACTCTAATAAGTATGCAAGAGGAAAAATATTAAATTAAAAAAAAGAACTATGTTTTGATACATTGTTTTTTTTTTAATCTAATTCCTTTACTTGTCCGAAACTTTGTTAATCTAAAAGACGGAGGCTTTAGAAAAATTATCATCAGGAAGCAGAATTCGGTATAAATATTTGATTGAATTGTGCACAAGAGAAATGACTGAATGTTGAAAATATGCAAACTTTTCCAGCTGGACAAATGCTGAAAGTGGCGTAAAGAATAACATTCTATGCTATTTGTGTCAATAAATACATTCAAAAAATCAGAAACTCCGAATTCTTATGCAACTTCCAGGTCTTGTTAATCATATATAATCTTGAGGCACTAAAATTTTACCAAAAATTCTTCTGCAATGAGAATTAAGAATCCATTATTTTCAGCCAAATAAATATAATCTTGAAATAACAATCGAAATAGGCTAAAAGAATAATAGATCAATAAATAATATATAAATCATTCCTAATTAGCTCCGGAAATTGTGACAAAGCTTTTGCGATCACATAATTGTTCCGTTTCAGACAGCTAGATTTGAATCTCATTTTTCCTCTAATGTGAAATTTTAATCGCCAGTAGACAGCTCATTAATATTTTTCCGCATATAGGTTTCAATATAGATAAATGTAATTTTATTTTATATAATCTTTTTTATTATCTTTCGAGCGTTCCAGGCATTCTCAATAAATTCGAATACATTTAGACTTTCTGGAAACGTGGTAAAGCAGTTAGCAGATATTTGAATAAATATTTAAATAACACACTGATGAGTGTTAGAAGCAATGAAAATATAAAATTCAATATTAAAGCTATTTTGTTAATTTCTTATTATATTTTTAGTAATGCGGTTCCAAATTAATCCGTACACTCTTATAGTCAGGTTTTTTCAGAAGGGAAAAAATGTGGAAAATCAAAAGGAAAACAAGTCGCTAAATGAGGCTTTCAAGGAATTTAAAACTACCCACTTTATAAGGATTTGAATTCTGCTTCATAATAAAATTTTTGGTATAATGTGTGTTATTTTATGAAATTATCGTAGCATTCTTTATGCATTTTTAAATACACTTATACCAATCTGGCACTTTCGTTAAGCAAGAAACTCTTACGGATTATTGTGCATCTGTTATATTTGCCCATGTAGAGAATGCAATGTCACGTCTGGTAAAAACTGGAACTATATCTTCACTAAATTGCCTGAATTATCATAATTATACTGAAATGAGCAACAGATAAAAATTTTAACAATCTTAATTTTCTAAAAAAAGACTGTGGACTGTTCTTGAGATGGGGGGGGGAGATATAGTAATTTTTTATTGCGATTATGGTTTCTTATTATTTTTTCAAATGTTTCAAACTTTTCTAAAATTTCCAAAATACCTGAATTTTATTTGTAGTAAGCTGTTTCACATCATAAATCCGTATAAAGGTCACCTGGGAATGCTTCAGGTAATCTAACATATTAATGAAGAGTTGTTTATTGATATAAATTTTCTTTTACATTGTGTATTAACCTCCTTCCACCTTATAAAATTCGTAAATTTGGTTAGAAACATTTAGCAATCTATACATCATTAGTTAGAATTTTGAATGAATATAGTTCAACAAAAATAATTGAGAAAGGAAATATACATCTCCTAATTAATACCTTACAATTTTGCTCTAAAAATCAAAATAGAGGTAGTATAATAAATTTATAGGCCCCTTTTTATGAATGGAGGCCATGAACTGCAAAATAATTAGTTTATTGGAGAAGATAATTCTGATTAACCTAAATTTTAGCCATCACAAAAATCTGATATATACCAGTTAAAATCAGTTTAGTTATATTAAAGTCCCGTTTTAAAGCAACACGAGGGCTATTATGGGACAAACCTTGTGATCTTGAACCACGGTCAGATAACGAGGACGACACCTGAACTGGCGCCCCCCTCTCCACGCTACGCCACACCAGCGGGAGGACGTTTGGCCTGACAGATTTAACGTGCAAGGGACCCCCCTCACACGATGGTTCTTCGGTGGAACCGAGTCTCGAACCTGAAACCCTCCGGTTCCGAAGCCGAGTCCTTACCACCAGGCCACCCAGTTAAAATCAGATAAATTTGCTTTATAAAAAGCGCATGTAAGCACTTTTCTTTTCCATTCTTAGAAATTTGCTGTAAAAATGATTTATAAACTAGCTTTAACCACAGAAACCTTCAACAGCAAAAAGTTTTGGCGATATTCCTTCGCTCAAAGATAGTTAGTCGTTCTCGGTCAAACCAAAAGCAAGAATCGCGCGCCGCTATTACAAAAGCACTAATCATTTTAGGTTCGCATCGGAAATGCTAACCTCCAGTTAATTGTCTACCATAATCAACTCGTAAGCCATCTTCGGATAATGCGTCCCAAGTGACCCAACTCCAAAACAAGCAGCCCCTTAAAGTAGTCCTGCTTTTAAAATCGACGCGGGCCGCTTTAATTTTCACTCTATAATTCACGACCCAGCATTCGGATGCAGATTGTTTATCATATGAGACTAAACGCTTCTCCTCAATAAACGTTAAAGTATTACACTCCCCCCCCCCAACTTCTCCAGAAAACTTAAATATGCAAAGATTCTGCTTCTATTTAGGAAATAAATCTGCATCCCCTGTAACAACATCGTTCGTATCGAATAGAAGCCCCTTTTAAAGTGCTGCTGCAAGTTTTCTACTGGAACTATATCCCTCCGCCTCTCGCGCGCTGTCGTGGGACCGGGGCTCCGCAGGAGGGAGTGAAACGTCGAAACTTGAGTCTTTAATCGCTCCTGCTATCTCCCTAGCGCCGATATATTTTAATGGTTCCCTTCGGCGTCTTTTGAAGCTTCGTGACCGGTGTTCTGGAGTCCAGGCGCAGACGAGAATCTTCTCCATCCCACCTCCTCTAGGTCCCTAATAGTCTCCGTCTCTTTTCCGTTCCTTCATCCCCATCTTCCCCCGTCCCCCTCAGCCTCTGAGAATCCCCCCGACGACGCTATCACGTGCCTAATTCCTGGCACAAACTCTTCGGGCTTAGCTTTAACAAGGAGGATGGAGAGCAAGGATGGGGATGGGAGGGATGAGGAAGAGGAGAGAGAGAGAAAGAGCAGAGACATCAATTGTAGAGGAAGAGAGAGAAGGTGCAATTCAGAGAAGGGGAACGTCAGCGGTTATGAAACATCTTTTAAAGTCTGACGAATCTGTGAAAGGTTTAGAAAGAGGAAGGGGACCCGGTAAGATTGCTCCGTTTTGTTTCACGGTAGCGTTTCTTGGATGAGAGAAAAGGTAATTACGAATCTATTAACGTTGGATGGATATCACAACCAAAACAATTTTTTTATTTATTTAAAATTACATTCATAAACATACTTGCTTCAAAAGTTCTAAGAATGAAAGGACTCTCTAAGATTACTCCGCTTTCGTTCATGATACGTTTCGAAATCCAAAGTCTATGCCGAGTTATAAGTTAATAGGCTGGTAGTGGTCGATGAGTGATAGCATGAAACAGAATTTTTCCCGTTTATTTGAAATAAAGAATTATTTGCAAAGAAAAAAGAAAAAAAAAACACCTTTTTTTAATTTCGAATTATTTTTGAAAAATGCAAGTTAGGATATGGAGGAAGAATACTAGCACCTGAAAAAAATACCATATTATCAATTTCTGGACATACATTTTTTATGCTCTTCGCTAAGCAGCTGTATTTTTTAGAAGTTTTAATCTTCGAAACAATTGTAAAAGTAATTGAAGAACTGATCCTCAGACGTTCCGAATTTCAATTCATTTCATGCATAAGAAATTATTTTATATGTAACAGTGAAAGCAGATCTAATGATAAAAATAGCTGATATATGATAACGCACAAAAAGAAAAATATGTCTACTACAATAAACTTTGACTTTTTTCCTCTTTGTTACTTAAATTGCAAGCAATAAAAAGTGTATTTATGATCAATTAAAATTCATAAAACACATCCATTCAGAAATGAAACACGCTTATTCTATAAACTGAAAACTGGTTTTAAAAAATCAGTGTTTTTCCCCATTTTCTTTATATAGGGGAAGAAAAACGATTTTCGAAAATTCCTTTTTTTTTCTTCCTAGTTCTATGCTTTTTCGAAAATGTTTCGTAAAGGCATAGAACTAGGAATTTAGGATGATAATGATGATTGCCAATCAGATAGTTTTTATAGCAATCTCGAAATAAGAAATAAAAAATTTAAATCTAATAATGTTCGATTAATATTAATATCTTGCTAATTTATTATCTAAAGCAATATACGACGATTATTACTTCGTGAACTTTATTATGAAATAAAGGTAATAAATATTAAATTTTTCTTAATTTGCGATGAAATATGAATGCGGAACGAAATGTAGAATTTATTTTGTCCTTACGATGTTTATTTAAATATCCTTACGTAATAATAGTTTGCTATTAATTAAAAATATAGAAAAAAGGAAGTGTAGGAAGCCTTGAAATAAAATTTAATATTGAAATAGCTGTTATGAAATAGCATCTATTATAATATAATTTATATTCATCCAAAATAAATGAATTCTATAAATATATTTAGATAATTAAGAAAATGCTGTGTTTTCAAAAAAGTAATCCCTTAATTTAATTAACCCTTTGTACTCGAGGGCTCCGGAGCGGAGCCATTTAAAATTGGTCTTCGAACTCGAGGGCTTCGCTACGGAGACAATGCAAATAATAATGCGTATAGCAAACTTACAAGTGAATATGATCTTTTCACTAAAATCACTTCGAGTTGCTGGTAATACGAATGAAGAAAACACTTCGAGTGCAAAGGGTTAATATATCAACCGCTTTTTTTTTCGGTTGATAGATGTGACAGTTGATAAGTTTTTGAAATACTTTTTTTTCTTCTTTTCATTTCTCCAGCGTTTGATATAAAATCTTGAAGAAAAATTATTTTTAAGAATTATTTAACTCTATCTTGAAAAAAGGCTTTAGAACTCAAGATCGAACAATAATACGATAAAAATAAGTTCTGAAGTCTATTTTTAAAAAGATTTTATGCAGACATTGATTTCAGTACTTTTCTTAAGTACTTAGAAGATGATATATTAAATTTAAAAATGAAGAAACAATAAAATACAAGTATTAAATAATAAATTTATACTTGTTTTCTACATATGTATCTTGTCAATTGCTCAGTTTGATTAAAATTGTCATTCTGTTCAAAATTTAAAACATGACTGTTAATTTCAATACTTCCTTTAAACATTTACGAAATACATTATATATAAACCAAAGATATAATATTTTTCTATGAAAAAAATAATGATTGTTTTTGAAAAAAATTATTAATATTTCAAATATGTTTCAAAGACTTTTTTTAACTATTATAAAAGATTTCTAAATTGTACATTTCTTTAACTCCTTCCTGGAAGGAATAATATATTTTCAAAATGCAAAATGAATTTCTTCCTGTTATACATTACCTGCTTGAAAATAGTTAATAATCTTTCATTTACAAATTTTGCTTTCTTATAACTTAATTAATAAAGTTAATCGTTCAAATGCTATCAATTATGCACAGTTAATATTTTAAAAAATGCAGATACTTTTACGCTGTTCAATTTTTAGAATCAAGTGCTTAAAAAACTTTGGTCCCGAAACTATAACTAATTTATAAAATAAAAATTTCAGATAAACGATATCTTTGGTCGCAAATTGGAGAAAAAATATCTGTATTTTGTAGCTAATTACTTATAATTGAAGGTATGTATGTAGAAATCGATTTTCTTTTTCTTTCATATTAAGAGATTAGCAATTTCAAAATATCTAAAAATATCTTTGATATTAGATAATAACCTTTTAAACTAATAATTTAATATAAATTTCTTCTAAAAACAGAATCTCAGTAACTACATACGAAATGGAAAAAAAAACTGTTCATGTCATAGAATGCAGTTTGCGAATTGAAGAATTTCAACACATATAAAAATGAACATAGATTTGCAGAAATATTTTTGATTGTGTTTTGTTATTATTATTATTTTATTGAAATATTTTTGGTTTGGTCAATTTTTATGATACCCATTTATATTCGTTCAATTTCAGGTGCTTTGTTATTCATATTTTCTATAATACTGAATCAAATATTTACAATCCAGACAAATACTTAAATGTTTGATATGATGAAATGGCAACAGTGGTTAGTCAGGACAAAATTTACCTGATCTATAAACATTATTAAATTAAAGGAAAGTTCAAAAAATTTGTCTTCAGAAAATGAGAAGCTAAAAAGAAATGTTCGTTGATACATTAGAACAGCATGACTTTGGAACTCCTGCTATAAAATATATAAAACTCAAAAACTTATCAAATGAGATAAAATTTGATTCAATGGACTCATAGTTTAAAAAAACATATAACTGGGTGTATTAAAATCCTAAAATGTTCTAAAACGCAAGCAAAAAAATTAGGCAAAACCACAAAAATTAGCAACATTTATAAATTAAATAGTTAACGTAAATTGCCTGTCTGTGGCATGAAAATTACTGCTTTTTATTCTGCATAGTAAAAAATTGAAAGTATCTGCATTCATTATTTAATTTTTAACAATACTAAAAGCGGGCAAAAAAAAATAGATTTAAGTAAAAATATTTTGATAAAAGAAAACTTGTTCAAATTAACTTCGAAAAATTGTTTGAAGATCAAAAAAAAAATTTTAGCAATAAATTTAAAATTACTACAAAGATCTTTTTTTAAAATTTCAACATGATTCAAAAATAATTTTAAGGATGATATTTTCTACAGTTACGATAGGGAAAAAATCTTTGTATTCTTATTTCACCACTTGAAAATTTCAAAAATTTGTACAGCACTATTAATTTTTTTTAGGCACAAAGAAATTTTGTGAACTAAATTTGTTCGAATTCATCAAGATACGTAAAATTATATTAAGTTCAAGCAAATAAAAATTCAATTTTATAGATTCTGTAATTTTAATATTAAAATTCACTCACAATAAACATGGCATTTATTTTTATTAATGGATGAAAATGAGTGTTAGTCAACGAAAATAAATCTTCAAAATGATAACTTGGAGTGAAAGCACACTAGGAAGAAAATATTTGTTAACAAATTATTGTTTCTTAAACTATTTAAATATTCCTTCTTACGATGAAATATTTCTTCAAACCATAAGGAAATTGAAAAATACATGCATGGTTTGCTCTCTTTAACCTTTTCCTATTTGTCGAAGAAACATCGAGCCAAAGAAAGAGACCTTTCGAAATTTATCAAAATCATCACAAACAATCACAAACTGCAAACACGCGCAGTCAAAAACAAATATTCCCTTCCTGCCTTCCAACGCAGATAACATTTCCGTCTGCAAAAAGAAAAACGAACCATCATGCAACAGCACGACGATAATAATAAACAGAACTTGTAACATCAGAAGAGAGTTTAAACACGGACCTTCTTTCTTTTGTTTGCAGTCAACCATCAAACAATGCATGTATGCGACAACAACAAACACAACTGTATCGAACGGGCTATCTGAAACGTTTGACAGAATAAAAACCAAGTCTCCCCTCTATTAAGCGATTGGCATTCCATAACTCAAGCAACCCGAACTGCACATGTTGTTTGGCAGGCAGGCAGGCAGTCTTTTCCTTCCAACATTTTTACGGCCATACAAAGGGGGAATAATAAAATGCACTATAATCGTGCTTTTATTACGCGAAATGGGGAGCTGCATCATTTGGGGAAGAGATCAAGAGGGGAGGGAGCGAGATACTATCAATAGCACGCCAGCAGTCTACCCCCAAATGTAAGTGGTTATCAAACGTGCTTCTGACAGGTTTCAAGGAAAGGGAAGAAGCTGGTGTTCCACTTTCTTATTTTTCGGTACGCGGGCAGAATTACCGGCGAATGAGTTAATAGCCATGTGAGTTAAAATGACTGCTTGTGGAAAACCATCATTTCACAAATAAACTCTCAACTTATATCTTTATAGTTGGATGATTTAGTTTGGGTGTCTTTTATGACGCAAGTGCCATTTTTGGCCATCTTTTGTCAATTGCTGAAAGACCAATTACGTAGCTCCTCCTGTTACTGCTAAATTGACATCGCGTAGTAATGAATTAAAGTTAAAAAATTGATACTTTTATGTAGGTTTTTAATAGATGAGGATTGCTTATATAGAGAGAAATAACATATGTATACTGGCAAAATTACCAGCGAATAAATTGATAGCCATGTGAGTTAAAACGACTGCTTCTGGAAAACCATCATTTCACAAATAAACTCTCAACTTATATCTTTATCTTTGGATGATTTAGTTTGTGTGTCTTATGATCAAAGTGCACTTTTGGGCATGTTTTGCCGTTTTCTGAAGTACAAATTATGCCGTAAATTATCGTTACTGTAATATTGACATTTCATAGTAATGAATTAAAGCAAAAAAAATTTGATGCCTGAATATAAGCTTTTAATAGGTGAGGATTGCTTCTATGTATAATTAGCATATACATGAAGGAACGAATAGATAGTTAGCGAAATAGCTTGTAGAAAAGTATAATTTCAGAATTAAACAGTTTCAATAGGGTTCGGTTGCTTTTTTCAGTTTATTTCGATTTTTTTCATCCGAATGCCATTTTTGATCAAATGAACTCAACTTCTTAAAAATAAACTATATTGGTAAATGTTTGCAATTTACTGATTCAAAGCAAAAAGTTGTCACCGTTTTCGTACATATTTTTAAAGAATGATACTTGCCCACAAAATATATATGTCTGTAAGGTACTTTGGCGGAGGAGTTACCAGAAAAAGAATTTGTTGCTGAAATTGCAGCCAGAAACGATAGTAAAGATATTTGTCTGTGCAAAACTAAAAAATTTTAACATATTATATTTTTACAATTAGATTATGTGTTTTCGCTTTATATTATGGTGCAAGGGCCCTTTTTGGTTATGTTTTATTTATTTCTTACAATTGGCGGAAAAGCTAGGCTCTCCGTCCAAATGCTGATTTCCTGATTTAATTAGGATGAAATTGTTTTTGATATGTCACATTTATGATATCTCATTATAGTGAACTAAAAGGCGGAAAAGCTTATATAATTCAAAAGGGTGATTCGTACGTACACATTATTAGCATGCACATGTCACAAAATTACCTTCAAACGAGTATAAATAGTAAATTGTGGCTTTTTATTGTTGGAAATTAATATTTTATAAATAATCCAACTGGAATATACCATTAAAAATGCATATTTAAAATTAGTTATGATTGCGAAAGTGAAAGCTCTGATGAAATATTAATGCTAACCACTGACTTCTATAATAATGTTTTTTATGAGGAATTGCACGCTAGTTCCAACACAGAGGTCTAAGGTACGATCCTCGGACTGGACAAGGTCGACTCAGCCTTTCATCCTTTCTAAGACCAAGCATGCTTGGGAACTAAATACTGACCCCCTAACTGAGTCGTATGCCTAACAACCCACGGACCTCGGTCAAGAAAGTAAAAATGGGTACTGTAGGTCTTGGTCCACATGAGCTGTCAATGTAACATATTCGATTTGATAACGAGAAAGAAGTATTCAGTAGCGATATCAATATCTGAAGTGTATTTCTCAAACTGAATTATTGAAAATACTACCTGTTTATTTTATTAGAGAGATTCGGAGGACTCTTTCAAAAAGTATTATTAAATTCAAAGTTTCTTGAGAACAGCATTAAAGCTAATAATTTATCCTTTCCATGCTTTTTTTTTTTTAAAAAAACTATACATTTTTCTACTTTGCACATTTAATCTATCATGTTTTTTAAAAAATTTTACCTCTAAAACTGAGTCAAGATTTTGATTCTTTAAAAATAATTTAACTCCTTATTACATTCTTTAGAAAATATTTTGAATCTTTTGATTAAATCGTTAAATATAATTAAATTTAGAAATCATTACTTTTTTTAATCTTTACTTACGTTTATTTTGCTACTTTTTGTCTAAATGAACCCAATCTTGAGAAGTTTTTTACTCTTAATTTGATTTATATTGTAATTTTATTACAATCTGATGAAAAACACTTTTTTTAGAAAATAGGAAATAAAAGTTAAAGCTGAAAAGCATCACATTAAGACATGCTTGCAAAAGTTAATAAGCGGATATTATATTTCTGGGGAATTACATATGTTAGAACAAAAATTAAAATCATTAGAGCAATGGAAGTTATTAACAAAATAGAATACAATTTTTTAAAATTTAATACAAAAGTTATGATCTATTGTTTGGTAAAAGAATTTATTTTTCATAATACAACCTATTAGAAATAGTGCATATTATATGCTTAAAAATTAGATCTAAAAATCCAGAAAACAATATTCAACTTAATCTTGTTTAACTTAATTCGAATTAATCATTAAAAAATTAAGTAAAATTTTGATTTTATGTGTAATAAACAATACAAAATTTTTTAATTCAATAATGAATATGTCGTAATCTTATTTTAAGCTCTAATTTTTGTACATAGTTACTTAGCATCTTCACTAAACAAATGCAGAAAAGAAGCAATAATAGTTTATGGAATTGATTATAATGTCTTCCAAAAATGTGTATGATACCATTCAAAGACTGTTGCCAAAATATATATCAATATCTATATATATTTATATCTTTAAAAATAAATATTCGTAGCACTCTCAACTAATCCTCATAGCATTAGTTTCGTCATATAAAAATGTGAATAAACGTGAAGCTTGATCTATTTAATTTTATAATAGGGCTTCTTTAACTGTAGTCCATAGTCCAAACGAGAATGCAAAATTTCTAAGTTTAAACACCTGTCAAAATCTTTAAACTTAGAAAGAAAAATTTGTCCTGATTATTTTATCAAACACGGAAGGTTTCATTAAAATTTTACGAAAAATGTATGAGATTTATTTCTTTCGTTTTATCAATCAATAATTTTCTCCTCTTCTATCAGATATTAACTTAACGAAAAACCTATGAGATTTTCTTTGTTCTCATCATTTTTTTTATTTAATGAGGTTTCAAAGCTTTGATTCCGTAATACGTTTAATACATGAGGTCGCTGAACATTTTTGAGAGTGAAATGTTATGAAGAAAAGAAATTCATTTTAGAAGTTCTGCTTTATCAAAAAATATCATAATGCAGCAGCTTTTTTTCTTCTGTAAAAAAATGTCTAAACCTGTTGAATGTCTTTGTGTTAACGAGGTCCTAATAAAAATTCAGAGTCCAAAAAATTTAACGCAGCTTAAGAAAAGGACCATTTTAAAATTAATAATAACGATAAACATTTTTAATATATAGGAATTTTATTATGTGATTTATAAATAATAAATATTTTTCAATAGAGTGACAATCATAATAAAAAATACTTAATTTATAAAACTTATAAACTTATAAAAAACTCAAAAACAATGTTAGTTTTAAAAGATAGTACGCAAAAGTTTAAAAAAAAGTTTTAAATAATAAGCAATTTGCAACACTTTGGATTCAGCTGCAAAAGATTCTCAAAGTAATGAATATAATTCATATTTAAAATGTTTAAAACTTTTCTTTAAAGTAAAAAATTATTTTATCGATTTTTCTGATCGGATAAATTATACATAGAAGTAAGATCATTGTACCAACGAGAGTAGTAGTTATGTGTGTTAAAAAACAAGTACCATCAGACTGATACTGTCAAACGAAATAGCAGTTAACAACCAAAAAGAAATAACTCTTAGATTTCAAATAAGTGAAAATAAACTTGAACTATACCTTTTTTTTTTTGTCTGCAGGGAATCCAAAACAATAAACGAAAAATTCAAGTTTCAATTGTACACTTTCAATTTCTCTCTATACAGTTGTATATAATATATATAATGAAATAATGAAAAATTGCTAAACTATACTTAAATTTAGTTTATTTTTGCTGATTCTGAATAATCATATATTGTATAGTTTAATAATTATTGTTTATTCGCAATCTTAAAACAGTAATTTATTAAAAAATTATTGATAATTTTAATAAATAAATAAATTCGAATATGCATGGGCTCTCCCTTTCATTAATTTATTGAAAATTAAGAATCGGGGTAAAGTTTCGATCAATTCAAATTCTTAAGCTCTATTCTTGAAAGAAAAATCTTTATAATTTTTTAGAATAAATCAAACAAACTGGAACTGTAGCAACTGAAATATTTTTAAATAGTTTTTGTAACTATTTTATTGCAAGACTTTCAAGAGAAATTAAAGTAAAATTATAATTAATCAACCAATTTCTAATTGGCCGAGTTCTAATGTACACTGCTTCAACAGCAATTCTTTAAAAAAACGATCTTAAAATTATATTTTTTTAATTTAAAAAATCTTTAAATTATATGTAAAAATTAAGAAAAAAAATATTCCAAAAAAGCAAATTTTAAGAAGAGATAAAAATAAATCAGACGCATAGAATTTTTTCACCATTATAATTGAAAGAACTTCAAAGGAACGGAGAATAATTCGAACTATCGACAATTCGGAATATACAAGTTCCACTGTCTACTCCCTGTACCTACAAAATTAATGAGAAACCGATTCGCAATTCCGAAACATTTAAATAAATAAGGTAAACTGAATGTTACTTGCGGAAATTTATACCGAATCCCTCGTGCGTCAAAAACCATTTTCAGTAAGCGTTTCCAAGAGCAGAAAAGAGAACACTTTGCTCCCTATTCACCGAATGTAAATTCTGCAGAAAGCATCTAATTCTGCCATCCCCCTTCCCGTTCGACCCCCTCTAAAACGGGCACGCGGCTGGCCGTTTGATGTCTCGTCTTCTCTTAATGAGTTCAGACGAAGACGATACCGAAAATACAATCTCATTGCACAAGATTTCAATGCCTAAACGCTCCCTCAAAGAGGCCCAATATGTAGGATTAGAGGACAGTTGATTAAGTGAATAATTCCATTGTGGTGGTCACATGACAATGCGCATAATAAATTTTAAAAACGGACCGTAAAAGTTTAAAGAAGAATTCCTTAAGAGATGCATTCTAATGAAACCGGAAGGAATGGAATTCACAATTGTTTTCGGTTAGAGGAAACGGTGAATTCTTGAGTAATGGCCTACACGGATTTGAATTTCATAAAAGATATAACTGCGAGTGATAAAGTTTTGAACAAGTGGTAACTGGCTTTTAAAAGATTTAAAATAGCTGATGTATTGAGGTCATTTAAAGTGCAATTATATTTAAAATAAATGAGGTTCTTTTAGTTTTGTTTGATGAGATCAACATTCTGTGTTGAGATTATGCTGATGCTATTTTTGAGCTACTTCGCAATTCTGAATTACTGTTTAATGGTATTCTCGTTCTGAACAGTTATAGAAAACTTATAATTTGAGTGTTTTGCTTCGAAAAGTATTTCCCACACTATTTTGAAAACTGCAAATAAAAATAATAATAATTAAGTAAATTTTTAAAATTATTTTGAATAAATTACGATTATTTTGTGACTTTATGTATAGTTTTATACCAAATTTTTGTTTCAACTGGTTGTAAAAAACCCGTCTGAAACTCATAAACGATTTTTGGATACTTTTGACTGCATATCAGGGATTAATAGCCAAAATATAAATCAAAGACAGCATGATAAAGTCAATAAAAATAGTAAATTGCACTCAAATATTAATATTTCTTAACTATTATACAATGCAAGACGATGTCTGGAAAAACGCTTTTATTCCAATGTGTGGAGAAAGTTTGAGAGAAACCACTCTGGTAGTTAATGTTTTTGATACAGTTTTAAAGACTACCCACAGAAACGAATATGCTGTAAAATTCAAATGTCAGTATATTTAATTTGCCATGCTTTGGAAGTTTAATCAAAATAAGCACAATCAACATGCAAGTAAGCTGCTCACTAAAATCCGCATATACTTTTCATTCTTAAAAGAAATACAATACACTCCCAAGTATCTGGCCACATGTTGCAGAAGGGTAGATCGGATCACAAATTATCCAAATAAACCGAAGTTATATGAATTCATTTCATACCCACCAACACTAAAGACAATTTTTAATACCAAAATTCACTTTTATAATACATATTTCCTCACTTCTGTACTCAGACCTCCCTTTATCTCAAGCCAAATAGAAAGTGAAGGCTGCCAGATGAGTCGTAAAAGCAGTTACCAGTTTTTGTTATTAAACCAAGATCTAGTCATTCTATAGAGCTTAATTCCCCCTCCATAATCACTACAACATTTTTCGGTTATCATCCATTTAGAAACTTTCATTATGGAGGCGAAAAAACATTAGGTCTCCAAGACCAATTTATGAATACTTTACATACTGCTTAGTTATAATCAGAAACAGCGGCAACAATTGGGGTCTGTTACACGCTCCCAAAACAATGAAGAGCGGAAAGCTGCTATTTTCTTGCCACAATTTGTATTTTGCACACGACACGTAGACGCATCGTATCAGACACCTCTTCTAATGTTGCCATTGCAGTACCTTAACTTTTTCATTTAATTACGATAAAATAAAAGTATTAGGTTGTTCGGAAAGTAATTTCGTTTTTTCCTGACAAAGGATTTAATTGCATTTTTCGCACCCAATTTCATACTTAAACCGCAAAATCATTTTATTTTTTAAGAGCTGATATAGCAAGGCTTGAGTGTGAAAAAGTGCAGCTGATTCTTTGCAGTAGTTTTTGGATGGTGCCCTTTTAAATATGGAGAGCAATAAACAGCATTTTCGTCATTTTTTTCTTTTTTGCTATAAAAGGTAAAAATGCTGTTCAAGCCAGAAATAAATTAGCCAGTATGTGTGGAGAAGATGTGTTAACAGTACATCAGTACCAGAACTGATTTGCAAAATTTTTCCTTCAAATGAGGAGGCCAAAAGCCACCTCGATCAGTTTTTTTTTACAGCAAAGACCAAAACTTTTATGAGCGTGTAATCATGTTACTACCAAAAATATGGCAAAAGGTATTAGACCAGAATGGAAATTTTATAATTTAATAAATAATTTATTCATTAAACGAAAATTTCTTTTCATTTTGACAAAAAAATACGAAATGACTTTCCGAACAACCCAATAGTACGGATACCTGATAGTGGGAAATGCACTGTAGTAATATTTTTCCAGTTTTGACGAAGTTATTTCTATCCTTTATAGGAAAGCAAAATATCGAATACATTAAACCTTTTTGTAGTGGTATTTTGATCAACAAGATTTCTTTGCTCTACATTCATCATAGCTCCTATGGATATCTCCTAAGTAACAGGTTTCAGCCATAAAAATATTGTCAGCAATAAACACTTACTTATATACATACATAATACGTACTCTGGGCACTCTTTTCTATTCCACATTTCCATTTGACAACCCAGATAAAAAGGTAAAAATGATCCCCTCAGAGAAGTGTGAAGCTTTAAGACTTCAATAAGGTTCTAGCATATAAATGGCAGACTAAGCTATTAGGATACCATTAAAATGCAGGATATGTGGAAAGGGGGATCATAGTGTTCTTACAACACCCCTCTCTTCGTCAGGTTACTATATTACGAGAGTCGGTAGACTGTGGGGATCTGAAATTGCTCTGAAAGACCCTCTCTTGGGGTGAGGAAAGTGGTTCAGAAACTGAAGAAGCATGTAGGGGCGGCATTGTGTCTTCTAGGGGAGAATATGGGGGAAAGGAATACAGTTGGGGTGAATAGAAATGGGGATATGCCATCCCCTCTCCATTCTACCCCATAAAAGATATCAAAAACGCATCCTTCGTTATATGAGTTTTGGAGCAAAGTAGACTGGAAGCTTGGACATCATTAAACTGTCATACAGTTAATTAAATGTTTGAAATGGAACGGAAGTTTCGCTCAGATGCGTTGTTATGAATTTTAAATGTGATTAGGGAACTGTCATTTAAGTCTGTGTGTATGAGTAAGAAGGTATAATCTCAAATTAAAACTTTGGAGTATCTAACGAAGTGGACAATAAAGTGTTGAAAAACGGATTTTATCGAAAAGCTCTGAATTTTATCAAAGTAACTGAAAGTAAAAAATATTTGCAAATAATGGGAGATTGCATGTGAGGCAGAAGATATTTTTCGAAACTCATTTAATTTATGGATATGAACAAGTAAAGAATTCATATTATTTAATCCATAAAGTGAATCATTTACTCATCCAATATATAATACAGATGAGTAAATGATTCCCATTATGGACTAAAAAATGTGAATAATTTACTCGTCAAGGATACGTGAATGCATTATTTAGTACTTCATACGTAATAGGCAATAACTATGACTATTTCCAGAAATATTTTAAATATTTTTGATTTGCGCTTAACCTGATTTGAATTTTCCTCTCCAATAAATCGCTACATATGTGTCATGGAACCCTCGCCACTAATCTGGAAAAGATATTTGTAATGTAAGAGGTCTCTCTCTCACACACATTTTTTGGAAGTTAATTTTAAATGTATATGCAAATGACATTCTTGAAAGATTTCCTGAAGACATTCTTGAAAGTTAAAGAACTCTATAAAATAGAAATAAAAATTCTTCTATTATAAGATTTAGCAAAATAAGGAAACATAACATATTTTGCAACATTATAAAAACATAAGGTTTTGCAACATAATTTGTCATAAAAAAATGGTAGTGTGTGTGTGTTTACTTTATAGATCTTACAAAAAGAAATAAGACAGTTTCGTAGCATTTTATCACTTAAAAACTTAAAATAATCTCTAAAATAAAATTTGTATACTTTCGAATGTATAAACACATATTATGCGAGTAGGAAAAAAAATCCACTTTTTGTATATTTAATGTTTATTTTACTTGGCTCAAATTTAAAAATTATGTTTTAGAACTAAACAATACATTAAAAATTATTAACATATTAAATCTGTAGAAAATTTCCTAAGGAGAGCAATTGCTTGGCTAAATCAATAAAAACAGCTGTATGCTTAATTATTCTCACTATACAGATTTTTTTCAGCCATGACATTGTAAAGATGTTACTTCGTAATAAATTTTGCTCCTTATTTCATCAAAATTGTGTGCGATTATGTTTTTCCGATGACAGTAAGTATTTGATGAGGATCTAGAACTTGACCTTCATTCAATCTCATCAGTATGACTATCATCATCCACCTTCTTCGTTTTAAATTTACGAAACATCATTGTAGGATTCTATAATATTTTTAATAATGTATAGCCTAATAAGTTGCAAGTAACAAAACAGGAAAAAAGAATGAAAAAAAAAACTTTCTTTCAAAAATTATTAAGCTCAAATCGCAAAATCCAGATAATCTCTAAAATAATGTTAATCAAACTAAGCCAAATAAATATAGTAAGAATAATTATACTGAAAAAATAAAAAAAAATTTCATAGTCGGGATTCAAATTCTATTTTATTTCAATTAGGGCTATATTTTAGCTTTTGGTTTTATTTCAGTAATTGGGGGGGGGGGGAATTAATAAGTTTGTATTAGATAGTAAATAAATAAAATCCTTTTTTTGTGATTGTTTTTTTATTTTCAATGCTACTAATACTCGTCTAAACTACTAAATCTGATACTAATCTAAATCTACTACTAAATCTAAACTTCTAATCTATTACTAAACTGTTATAATAATACTACGCAATCAAAATTAATATGGAAGGCAGATCTACCTTTTACCTTTCCGGTATTTGCTGTTCCTTGCGATAAATGTGTCCTTTTCATGCAGTGATGAAATAGCTGTAAATAAGCAGCTTCTTCTGCTTTTTTTGATAAAAAAGATATGAAGCAAATGATAGCTTTATCAGTGAAATTAAACATTTCATAGGTTCAGCGCCGATTTAAAAAAATACCGAGAGTTTTAGTAGTCTTCTTAACTAATTTAAAATAGTGCTACTATTCTATCTGAGAAAAACTCATTAAACAGACATTATATTTTGTTTATTTTTCTTCAAGAAAATCCTAGACAGTTAAGAATCAACTAGCCGGCTTCGTCGACTAGCTCTTCACCCACTATATCAATAGAATTAATTTATTTCTGTCAACCAAATTTCCTGTATTACAATTTATAGCATCAAATGAAAATTTCTATTTTATATTATGCTTGTATAAAAAAACTTGGAGACCTTGGTTGGATGAAATAACGAAATTAGTTGGTGAATGTGATTAGTAAAATTTGTCTGGTTGTTGAAACCTGAGTCTGCTTCAAGGCTCAAGGTTTGTGTTATCTTTCAGTAATGAGATTAGAATAGCAGGGAGCTGGCAATCGTTGACGATTCTCCCCTACGAGGAATCATAAGAAATTTTTTAAAAAATTAATAAAATTGATACATTGTTTAAGATTAAGACTTTTTTCAAGCGAATGTACAGTGAAATAGAGCTTTTCAGGTTTATTCTTTTGCTCTCGAAAATGAAAATTGTTGATGCCCTAGTGGCCAATGATAGCATCTCTGGAAGCTGGAAGTTTCCGTAGAAAATAAAAATTATCAAAATTATGCCAATTTTGACAAGTTTGTTTCAAAATCTCACATCATATACATTTTTAATGTTAAAGTTTTGAGCCAAAATTTATTTCTTTGATTTTTTTTATCTTTCAGTTATCATGCTGACTTATATTCAGAAATATTCCGACAGATAGACTATCTTTGACTGGATTTAGAAATTTAGTTTACAAATTACAAACTAATTTTACAAATTTAGTTTCCAATCGATGTATCAATTTTTTTAGTCCTTATGACCACACAAAAAACATAAGTCCAAAAGTGTGTCCGTCAGATTCAGGAGGAATAGATATGCATCAAAATTCCAAGTTCGAATTTTTTGACAATTACAAAGCTTTTTCATTGCGCTCAAAACAGACAAAGAAAATAACGCGAGAATATAAAAAGGCCATGGAGGTCTAAATTTTAAAAAATGTTTCCAATTTGAAAGCTACATAATTAAAACATGCAATTTGAAATGCAAATTGTGCCATGGATTTACAACATACAGTATTATTCAATCATCTAAGTAAACGACATCATTCACATAACTATTTATCTAGATCAATTAAAACAAAAAACATCAATAAATGTCATTGTTATCTTTGGCTATGTATCTTCAGCAGACCGATTATTATTCGTTTTTCAGTTACGAAAATACTATATCTAAATCACTCTAGTCGTTTCTTATCAAATTATTAAAATTTTTTGACAATCAATTAATTATTCATCTAACATAGCCATATTTTAAATATAATAATTAAATGGCAACTAAAACTGCAATCATTTCCCACTTTTACAGATATTGTTTGATAATATTGATTTTTAAAATCTTTCAATATGAAACGAATTAACGTCCTTTTAAACAAAGCATTTCAAATACATCAATCATCCAAGTGCTTCTGTGTTAAAAGTGATTGGTCGAATATTCGGAGTGTGGATTTTGCTCATTAGAATTGCTCAACTTGAAAAAATGAAGAGGCGAACCCATTTCATCATGTAAATTCCCGTAATATCATCGACTAAGTAAATGTTCTTTACATTACATTAGTACCTTAAGAATACAAACTATCATTGCTGTTTGAGAAATAGAGAACTTCTATAGCCTTCAAAAGATCAGACTTAGACATTTCAACATTTTGAAATCCCAAATCTTCGCGGCTCATAGCAATCAAAATATTAAACGAGGGAAACATGATTCTTTTAAGATTTAATCCTTTGTTTAAGTCATATAAGAAATGAAAAATCTTTCTTTGTGTGTTAGAAATTTTGCAGAGCTTCTCAGTAGTTAAAAAAAGGAGATATTCATACAAAGTAGAAATATTATAATGGAAGTTTTATATTGGGGAACATTGTTTTTGGAACATTTCCAAATCCGTCATCCTCTAAAATTCAAATGTGGCGAAGAAGACTACAGTGTATGTCTATTACTTTTACTTTGCGAGTGTATATATTTATAGACTTATAATAATTTCCAAAGCTTAGCAACATTTTATCTAACATGTGGCGATGCTATTTATATATAACTTTGTGTTAAATGGATCTAATGAAAAGATAAGAAATGACTAAAAACATATTTTCTATACAAAGGAATCGATTCTCCTTGATGAAAAAAAAGACCTTTAATACCGAAGCCCCTTCTAATATATAACTTTGACTTAATTATTTTTTAAGAAATAATATTTTAAGGGTACTTTATTAACATAAACCAGGTGATGCAAAAGTCAAGACAAACTTTAAAAACGAATAAAGATAAAAAGATGCGGTTTGCACTAAACTGATGGAAACAAAGTCGGGTTTTGTGTGGCAACGAAACAAAAATAGTTCTGTTGGCTACCAACAGATGGCGCTATAGTTTTTTTTATTTCACTAAAATATTATTTACAAAAAAAAATATGTTGACAACTTTCATGCTTAATTACAGTTAATTAGTTACATGTTAAATGTGCCGTCCATTATTCAGAAGTACAGCTGTGTAACGAGTCACCACACCATTCACAGCATTTAGTAGCATTTCTTGTGTTATGGCAGACACGTTTTAGCTGAAGGCATCTTTCAGTGCCGGTTGGTCGCGGTACGCTTTAGACTTCAAGTATCCGTACAGCCAAAAGTCACATATCGGAAGATCTTGGTGTCATATTGGAAGCCATGCGTATTTAAAGTGTCGACTGGTAATGCGTTCCTCCCCAAATGTTGAGCGTAGCAGACGTTGTATAGGCAGAGCAATTTGAGGTGGTGCTCCATCTTCCATAAAAGTGATTGTTTGGAGTGCCTGTCGTGCTTTCAGTTCAGTAATAATGTTGTTCTGTAGCAGTGCTGCATATCACTGACCAGTGAAAGAAACTGTTTTGAAACCCATCTGTGTGACTTCCTCGGAAAAAAAACGGGCCATTTATGAAACCATCTAAGAAACCACAACAGACTTTCACTTTAAACTGTTCCAAGGGTTCCTCAACAAATGCATGTGGGGCTGCACTCTCGACAATCGAATGTATTAACAGCGTCACAGAGGGTGAAATGTGCTTAATCTTTCCAAAGCACAGTGTGAAGCCAGTCGTGCTGCTCTTCCATCTTATTGAAACCAAATTCGCAAAATCTTGACGAGAGTAGAAGTCTGGTAGTTTCAGTTCTTGGTCGTGTTGGAACTTTAATACTTTACAATACTTTTTCAGAGTTAATCGCAGTGCTCTTCAGACCATTCCGTACGACACTCCTATCTGCCTCGAAACTTCTCGAGCACTGCACTTGCCATGTACAGAAACAGCCGACATGGATTGACTCCCAGGGTATGACTTGGTTCACGGAGCACCTAGCCCTTCAGATTGGGGCTTGATCTCCGGTAATGGAATGGATAGCGAAGGCCTGGCTTTCGGTAAATGCCGTGACCAGCTTTGATGTAGTCAGATGTAAGATGTTACACAGGAGTCAGATGATGAAATGGGCAAGCCGAGGTAAGCGAACTGCAAGTCAGTCGTGGTCGGAGGTGCGGGAGAAGCATCGTCCAATAGTAGGAGCAGGATTCAGGGCTGCAATTGCTCCTTTTTATATCATTTGTTGCTTTACTTAATCCTACATCAGAAACCCCACGGCGCCATCTGTTTGTAGCCAGAAGAACTATTTTTGCTTCAATGCCACACAAAACCCGCTTCTTTTAAATCCGTTTAGTGCAAACCGCATCTTTTTATCTTTATTCGTTTTCGAAGAATTAATTTTTAAAGTTCGTCTTGACTTTTGGATTACCCGGTACTTTGAAGACAGAGTGTTAAAACGGATGTTTTATATTTGGAACTTTGTTTGCAAATTTCGAAATCCATCATTTTCTTAAATTTAAATGTAGCAAAAAAAAAAAAAAAAGCAAAAAACTAAAATAAAAAAGCCCTTCCATTATCAGTGTCAATTATCTTTACTATGCGAGTGGGTATGTTTAGAGATTTACAATAATTTCAAAAAGTTTGCAAAGCTTTATCTAACATATGACGTTACTATTTATGTGTATAATTTCCATGTTATGAGGATTTAACGAAAAGACAATAAATGATCACAAGCAATAAATCAACTCTCTGCTATCGAGAAAGAACAAATATAGAAAGGTCCCTTTGATATCTGTTTTGTTTTTCATCTCTCTCTCTCTCACTTTCTTTCTGATTTTTAAATAATATATTTTTTTAATAATATTTTAACCCTCAAGAGAAGCACTGGGTATGGGATACCCAGGTGTAAATTAAAAATATTTCTCCTTCAGAAATGGTTACAATGAGAAGGTGACTTTGCCTAGGGGAAAAATCTCTACTATCCCCACTACAGATTCCCCACCATAGTTATCTTGAGATGTGAATACGGACTAAAATATAGGCGGCCGTAGTCAGTCTATGGGTATGCGCTACCCAGTGCTGTTGTAGCGTCAGTATTTTGTTATTTTATCTGACTCAACGTTTTGCATAAAATTTTGTTTTTCAGTTCTTTTTTTGTATTTATATAATTAGAATTCTAAAATATCTATTTTAAAAGAATTCTGATCGATATTTTATATCATCAGTCAGTTTTATTATATATATTGCTTAGTTCAAGTGCATTTTTTGGAGTATTTACATTGAAATTTTACCGATCGTGACAGTTTTTCGTAAGTAAATTATAAATATTACATTTTCTATAGTATTTTTTATTAAAAATTTGATTTTCTATTTTTTTAACATTTATTTATTATAAAGATTTACCTGAAACAGAAGACCCTAGAGATTTGATAGCTGACAATAAACTAGAAAAATATAAGCGATGTGGATTTTGTCCCAGTTCATTAGACCGAAAAACATGTTATAAGTGTTTAAAATGTGATATTCCAATGTGTAAAGAACATACAGCCAAAATTTGTGAAAAATGTAGCTTGAAGTTATATTCTTAATTTTTTGTAGCATCAATCCATTTAAAATATAAGTTTTATAAAGTAATTTAAATGTTTGTATTAATAAAAGAATAATGAATCCATATTTTTTAATTAAGTAATATCATTCTAAAAACATTGAACTTTACCTAACTAAATAAATATCTTTTATCAATTACAGTTAAATGACGAAATAACTATCTAAAAGTACATTTAATTCCCTTTCAAATGCCGTCGGGAAAAATTTTTTATCTATAAATTCTGCCTAGATATGGTAATTTGAATAAAACACCTCATTTTAAGGGTTTATGTTGATTTTTTTCTATATTATTCAAGATAATATTTTCTTTATGACAATTCCATGGATATATTCTTAGTCTACACTGTCTAAGCTTTAAAATTAAAAAAAACAAAATTCTATATCGGACAATTTGATCGAAAGATATTATTAATCAAAGACACGCGGGTATGGCATACCCAGTGCTTCTGGATCGCGCAGCAGCGATAGTGCTTCTCTTGAGGGTTAATTCTACTTTAATTGCTTATACTTTGAAGACAAAATGTTAAAAGGAAACTTTCATATTTGTAATATCTTTTGCAAACTTTTATATCATCTTAAATTTAAACGTGGCGAAGAAGGATTAAATTTTTTTTTAAAAGAAACTAATTTACTATCTCAATCATCTTTGCTTTAGATTTACAATAATTTCAAAAGATTCGCAACATTTTATCTAACATTTGGTGGTTCTATCTATGTGTATAATTATGTGCTATACGGATTTAACGAAAAGACAAGTTATGATTTCAAACAAAGCCACCGTACAAAGGAATCAATTCTCCCAGATCGGGGAAGAAGCAAGATAGCGAGTTCCCCCCCTCCGATTTCTGTTTTGCTGGTCATCTCTCTCAGACCGGGCGTAATAATTGCGTGATAGGCGAAACTAAATCCAAAATAATCGAATGCGGCAGTCGAGAGGGCACCGTCGGCAGACTTCATCAAATCGTTAACCTCAACGAGACGTCGACACATCTCTCCACAATCTGCGTGGACTTCCCCGCCGAAATATCTGATAATGAAGTAATACCGGCTTTTCCGATATCGGAGCACCAACAAGCATTCGCAAACTCTCCACAACTCTGACGTTTCCTTGACACCTCACTTCGTTCCGAACGGAACCGCCGCCCCCTTTTCTCTCTATTAGCGCCAAATTAGCCACGGCGAGAGTTTACGCGAAGACAACCTAATCTGGCTCCAAACTGGTTATCGAACTACTGCGCCCCCCTCTCTCTCCAGAGCTAAATGATATCGAAAGGGGAGAGCGAGAAAAGTTTTAGATTGCCGCGAATTAATAATAATTACGCTTCGCATGTTTTGGCGAGATAAACGCTTATAGCCATTTACAGCAACATTGCGAAAGAGTTGACAAGTGTTAATTTGTCTCTCAGTCCTCAATGGGCAGAGATGGTTTGGGGAGAAGAATATTATTGGGAAGGGCTGAGAGGGTGGAGATGCGTTTCCAACAGAGAACAAAAGAGATTAGCTTTCCAGTTAATACGGTTGCAAAATCGCCTGCCGTCGGAAGCGAATCCCTGGGAGAATTTTCGGAGATTCGTAATTTTGTAATTGCGAAAACATCTTTTAGTTTCGTGCAATAACTCTCTCCCTGCTATCTAATCCTCTCTTATGGAAGCTTTTAAAGCGATCCGCTTTCTTTAGGGAGAAAGAGTACAAATGCGTAAATAAGGATTTGGGGGGAGGCGTTTGTAATGGAGCTGTAAGTGTCCGACATTATACTCAGATTTCTGTAATCGGATGTGGCAATATTCATAACCTCGTGAGTTCAAAATATGTTCGTCAGAAAGTGGGATCAGATATTTTTTTGTATTTGGCTTTAAAATATGTTCAACAAAGCATATTCTACTTATATTTTCATTGAAGGGACGGAAAAATAATACCAATTTTTTTATGAATATTTACTGACTTTGTATCTTATGAACATCAACCTACTGTAATGTGTTATGGTAATTTGTAGAGCTTCCTGAATTGTGACGAGTATTTAGGATGCTACATTTCTTAGATTCGATTTCAAAACGTGTTTGACAAAAAATATTCTGCTCTATTTTCATGGAGGGGACAAAAAATTAATTCTAATTTTCTTATGAATTTTTGCTGATATGGTTTGTATATGGACATCAAAATTCTGGGTTGAAAAAACGTGTTTAGCGCAACCGTTTCTGTTCTATTTTCATGAAGGGAATAATAAAAAATAATTCGAATATTTCTATTAATTTTTTCTAAATTGGTTTGCTTATGGGTATTAAATTGCCGTAATGAGATGTGGCCTTATTTGTAGAGAACTTTCAAGGATGTCATAAGTGTTTAAGAAACTAAATTTCTTGTATTCGACTTCAAAACGTGTTTACCAATATCTATTCTGCTCTATTTTCATGAAGGGATTAAATATTAATTACAAAATATTAATTTTCTTAGGAACATTTGTAACTTGGTTCGCTTATAGAATCATGTTTCTGTAATGAGATGTGGCAATTTGCAAAGCTTCCTGAGTTAACATAAGTTAACATAGTTGGGTCGCTAAATTTCTTACATTCGACTTCAAAATGTGTTTGACAAAACCTATTCTGCTTTGAGTGGTTTTTTTTTTTTTTTTTTTGGCAGAAATAAAAAAAAAATCAAGTTTTCTTACGAACATTCGCTGACGGTTTGTTTATGGCATCAAACTTCTGTAATGTGATTTAGGAATATTTGTTGAACTTTCTAAATTGTCATGAGCACTTCGGAAGATAAATTTCTTGCATTCGATTTCAAAATGCGTATGATAAAACTTATTCTGCTCTATTTTCATGTTCAAAATAAAAACTCAATTAGAATTTTCTCATGAACAATTGCTTTCTTGGTTTGGAATCAAATTTCTGTAACGAATTTTCTATCAATTTTCTTTTCATATTTTCCTATCAAATTTCTTTTCATGTTTTTCTATCAAATTTCTTTTTATAGGAATCAAATTTCTGTAACGAGATGTAGCAATTTGAGCTTTCTGAGATGTCATAGGAATCTAAATTTCTCACATTTGATTTTAAAACATGTTTGCCAAAACTTATTCTGTTATATTTTCATGGTAGAAATAATAAAATCAATTCAAATTTTTTTTTTTGAAGATTTGTTGACTTGGTTTGCTTATGGAGATCGAATTTCAATTTTAATATGGGGAGAGCTTTCTGGGATTGCTCACACATGATGAATACTGAACTGTCGATAAAAAAAAGCCCATTCAAACTCACTTTTAAATTCAACAATTGAATTTAAAACTTTTGTATTTATTTATTAAATGGGTAACTGATTCTCGGAATTATATTTTAAGAATCATTTTTAACTATATTTCGAATTATTTAGTTTTTAGCTTTTTTATTCTTAATTTTCATTATTTAAGATGCTCTCGGGAAGTATTATTATCTTAAGCTGTGATTATCAGTTATTACTTTTTGCATAATGTTTGCTTAGCTAGATCTTTGCATTGTTTGCTTTCAATTATCATATTCCTTTTTTTCGTTTAACAAGTCGAAAGTTTAATAAACTGTATTAGAGAATTCATCTTAAGTTTTTCTTTTTTTCTCATTATTCAAAATTTATTGATATCAATTTTTTTAATACTAAATAAAGTGTAAAATGTAAACATAATAAAAAAAATATAAATGAAACTTGCATTTGTTTGCTTTTGGATTTATTTAATAATAACTTTTCTTATCAAAAATCTGAAAATTAAAACAAAAAAAAACCCTTGAAATTTGAGGCACTTATTGAAATATTCATTCCAAAATTGAATTTTGATCACATCTTTAGTATATTTTAATTTTTAATAAATCCATTGCAAATTTTTCCTTCTTTATTTCATTTCAATGCTGCACTGTTTTTTGGAATGTCCCATAAGCTCTTTTTTTTATTTTTCTTTACTTTTTAGAATTTTGATTTAAAATTGATTTTTTTTCCTTCAAGAATTAACTGCAGATCACATTTATATGTTTTATGAAATTAATTGTGATCATTTTGGAAAACTAATAGAAGAAAATAACAGCTTTCGTAAATTAATAAATACGGCAGTAATATGATGAATATATATTACAAACTACACAGGAAGATTCATTAAACATTGATGGTAGGTAATGTATATATGCATATATTCCAATATGACTTACGATTTAGTTAATACTAGTAAAAAGGAACTGGACAAAAGGATGTTAGCTTTTTCTAAAAAAACTAAAATTAAAAAATGCTCTTTAAAGAATCCCTATTTGTTTCCAACTGTAAAATTTCATTAAAAAAAACCCAATCAAATTTAGATTCGTTACCTGTAGTACAAGCAGTTATAATTAATACATGAGAAAACATTTCTTCGAATACCTAAAAATTATCCTAAATAAAATTGAAGACGAAAATAGCTTTGTTATTAATAATAACAAAAAATGCTTTGTAATTTTTAAAAAGTCACAAAATTAATAAAATTAATACTTTTGACTTTGAAAATTTGTATACCAACCTGCCCCATGAGAAATTAATAAATGTCTGTATTCTTATATATGACGAATATTAAAATTAAGATATCATTAATAAATATAACTGGCTGGTTTTATACAATTTTAATATTACCGAAAATTATGTTTTCAATAATATTAATTTTTATAAACAAGTTAAGGGTATTCCAATGGCTACAGCTTTCTCAAGTGCTTTAGCCAATATTTTCCTGCATTATTACGAGAAAAAAATAATTAAAAATTACTTAATAAATAGATGGAGATTTATTGATGATTTAATTTTGATTAACTAAGAGAATACCAATATTGTTACTAACTGCTATCCTAAAGAATTAATTTTAACAGAAACAAATAAAAATCATTTTGAAGCTACTTATCCAGATTTGAGGATCGAAATTGCTAAAAAAATAGTTGGTATTTATGATAAAAGAGACGAATTCAGCTTTAAAATAATTAAACTCTGTAATTATCACTCTAATCTTAGTTCTGAAATTTTCAAAAATTTAAATTTCTCACAATTTAATAAAACTATAACAGTTTGTAATAACAAAATTTCATTTATAAAAGCAACAAATAGTTTTATTAAAAATTTAAACAACAATGATTTTCTCAAAAACTACTGCAATGTCAATATTTTAATTAAAAAAAAAGAAATGATGAAATATTAGTAAAATAGATGGCGCTCATAAATTAAATTTATCTTTTTTTTTTTTTTACATTGTATTATAACTGGAATGGCAGTTGAGATGATATGGTGAGATTTCTTTTCCTGTTGCTGGTATGTTCTTTCTCTTTTTGTTTTCTTAATTAACTAATCGGGTAATTTTTTAAAATTTTGGTTGAATATTCTTATGTAGTTTTATTTTATATATATTTGTTTCATTTGGGGATGTTTTTAATGTTGCTTTGTTTTTGTGCTTTTTGCTGTTTAAATTGGTATGTCTCTTTTGCCTTAATTTCCGGGGGATTTTCGGGTCACGAGGAGTCAATACTTTTGGACATTGCCCGATGCCACTCACAGAAAAAAATCCCTTATTTTGAATCCTTGCCTGTGGGTAGCTCTTAATAAAGTCTTCATGCCGAATTCTTTTTCTATTGGTTGTAGTTTTGATTCGATTGTGTTCCTTTTTGCTTGGCTTATTTTGTTAATTAATTTAGATTCATCTGTATTTTATTTGTAGCTGCATTTGCGCTCACTAAATACAATGATTGATTTTTTTAAAATTTTCAATTTTAAGCTTATTTGAATCCGAAATAATTTTTAGTTTCGATTCAAATTTTTAGTTTCGTTTCCATAATTACTTTCGTTATTCTTTCGTTTACATAATTATATTAATTTAGATTTGTTTCATTAATAGGTTTTATTTAATTTACTTTTCATTTTTGTGAACTTTTAGTGTTTAATTCCGAATTAAAGTTTAATTTCGATTTCGACCTAATTAGTTTCGATTTAATTTTTGTTGACTCAGGAAATGGGCTTTAATTATTTTAATTCCGGCAAACATGCATAGAATAATACAATAAAAGAAAGGAGTAAAATTATCTGTCGGGTGATTATAAAAGTGATACATTAATGTCATGAGAAGAGGGAAGTGCAATAATGAAATTTTTATCAGTTAGAATTACAAAAGTTGTACCAGCTGTTATATTAGGACGAAATTTGAATCACTGACATTTACTATGGCACTTGTTTTACCCGTATGAAAAAAAATATAGCTATTACTAATATTTTACTTTTTTCATAAACATAACAAAAAAAAGTGACCAAGCATCGTTTTTTGTCCTCAAAAACACACTTCTCTTTTCATTCCAAAAGAAGGGAGAGACAGGCCTTCCATTTAAGCAAACCAATGCTTCAACCCTAATCCCTCGAACAAAATCCACTGCAGGCAATTACGGCGAGCGAGATTTAGTTCTTCGAATTGGAAATCCTTCAACACGCGACAACAGTTAAACCAGAGATAACCGGGAGCTTTCGGCACCGGAACGTGGACCTAATAAATCAAAGTTAGTCCATTGCTGTCCGGAAGAATCCGGCCTAAACTCGTCCATAGATAGCGAATTCCTCCTCTCCGCTGGCCATCCCGGACACAATGGGTATTGATCCGTGGCGTCGTACAATGGGATCCAGCCTATAAACCACTTTATAAAGAAGACATTAGTCTTGATTTGACCCGCGAGAGAGGGGCTATTACTCTTAGAGGGGCGAGAACCAAAAGGGTTCCTCCTCGGATTCGGTGGATGGAGAGGAGGATCGGTCATTAGTCAAAGGGTGAAAGATAAGCGAAAGTATGCTCTTTTTTAACAGGGTGGATGGATATGTGTATATGAAGCAATTGGAACAACATCCATGTCATTTGATCAATGAATTTTGCTTCGCCAGAATTTTGCTTAAGTTGATGTATAAATGTAAATTTTGTCAGACCTTTTACTAAAATAATTCAACATGTACTTAAATTAAATCAGATTTACAAAATTACATTAGTAATTAATTTTTATGCCGTATGTTTATTTTTTTTTAAAATTTTGTAATTTTTTTAGAGTGCTAGTTAAGAGATGCAGCTTTTTCGAAATAAATAAATAACCTCATAAAGAATTGATCAAATGGATTCAGTCTTTGAATTACTTTATAGATGTCATTTTTGATTTCGTCGAAAAAGAAAATGTTGTTATTCTTAAATTGTACAAGACTTTTGTTAGAATAAATCAATCTATTTTGAAATCAATCTTTTATTTTTCTATTGTTATCACAGCATAAAAGTATTTGTGGGAATCTACAGATGCAATTCTCATTTAATGATTTGCATAAACTTTATTGAAATTATAATGAAAAATAATTAATTTCACATTCGACAACGCTAATAAGATTATGATCCACTGAGGAAATTTGACAATGAATTTCATCAATGAATCAATCCAGAATGAAATACTGTAATTTAGAGAGAAAAAAAAGATTAAAACTATTATTAATGTTATAATTAAAATATATCACACCATAATTTATTAACTTTCGTAGATCATTAGTTATGAATATGTGATGAAGAAGCTTGTCCTTTTTTTAACAATAAAAAAATCAATGGAAAGGTATTAATAGAGTGAGGAACAGCACTGAGAAACGACATATAAACCACTTTATAGTTATTAGTCGAATATATTAGACAGAGAAGTAGATTCATAGAGAGATTAACCAAAAGGAATCTTCCTTAAATTTCAAGATGAAAATGGGGATTGGTAACAAATCTACACGTGTTAAGAAACATGATACATAATCCCGAATACATTTTTCTTCATTCGCCTCCATATTTATGCACCTAATTGAACTAACTACTTTTGCATTCATTATATTTAAAAGAGATTAAGTAAAGTCTTTAAAAAAGAATGGTTTAATTCCTGTCTGATAATAAGTCATCAGTCTGCAATAAGTCTGTAAATAAGAATTTTAAATCAAAACAGATTTCTCATTTGTACAAATTAATACATGTTGAAATACAGCCAAATAAAGAAGAAAAGAAGAAATTATTTTATGCTTGTTCGCTGCTCTATAACAATGCAATTTTTTTTGGAATGTTAAAAATAAATATGTCCGAAATATATGTTCTACTTTACTCAAAAAAATATAATAGATATTAATCAAGTCATACATTGGCATGCAGCCTAAAACACAATTTTGAAAACTTATCTAAATATGATCAACGAGAGATTACTCTGAACTGTTAATTTGACATGGATTGGAAATAAAAAACAAATTTCAAAAAGAAAGGAAGAATTAGTCGTTAAACGAAGAATAAAAATACCCGTGCATATCTTTTGGAATACGGTCTGGATACACGTAAATACTGATACTGTTCTCTGTAACTGACTTTGGCTTAAATCGTTACATAAAAAAATGTTCATCATTAAGAGCTGTACTGTTAATTAAAATCAACAAAGTTCTACATTACTTGAATGAAACTATGCACCTATGCAACAAAATATAGCCGTTAAAAGAAAAAAAAATGCACAGGTTTTTTTTTTTTGTCATATTTTAATGGCTACAGAAATGACATCCCGACATCTCGAACAATTCAAAATTTAAGGATAAATGAGGCAATTTTATTGCTTGAAATCTGATTTTTTAAAATTACTTCTTATCTTTTATTGTCCCCAGCGGGGCACCTCAAAAATGAGGATGAGATGCTTCCGGTAAGGTGGTTGGATCTTGCTAAGCCGGTGGATAAAATAATAGGTGGGGACACTGACGCTCCCATTGATGATGGAAAGTACTGCCTACGGATTAGGTTGTACCTTGGTCGGTGATGGCCATTAGGACTAAACCACAGTTTCCGCCAGTGTTGGTGTTGCGGCGGTCCGGTTATACAGTTTTGCGAGGTTAATCTGTGTGTCTAAAGGTGGGTCGGAGGTCAGTTGTATGACTTATCTTTTATTGTTTAATATTTTCATAAGAATACATTGCCGAATTTGAAAGTTTTTTTTTCTTTTGCTGCTGCTGCTATTGTTGTTGATGATGATGGCAATCAAAACAGATGGAAGAATTCTGTTTATAAATTTCTTATATTTTTAAATATAGAGTTAATTTTCATAGAATATAAATAATGTTTAAAAATTCAATAGAACTTTTAATTAAAGTTTAAAAACTCAAATTCTGCTTAAAACTAAATGAAATATTTCTTAATACAATACAATTAAACGCAAGAATATTTAACTGCATTTTGGTTTACTACGTTATAATTGTCTTGTATGGCCAAGATATTTTTTACTACACCATGTGTTAAAAAGTTTAAACATAAAAAGATTTTATAAAAATGCTCAGTGCAAAATTGGTTTAATTTTTCGCAAAAAATCCCGAAGGTAAATAAATTTTTTCCAGCTTGAATTTTATGGCAAACAAAAAGCTATTGTATTGCTGAAATCAATAAAACGAAGAAAATTCGTAGTGGTTTCCATTATTCAAGGCAATTTTGTTGGAATGTAATGTTAAAACTCCAACCATATTTAACCTTGTAGGTGATTAAATGCTACATCAAAGAGTTTGTTTGTAGCATACTTAAAAAAACAAATTTTAATTCCCTTACTGAATGTCACGTTTTCTTTATGTAAGTTTGTATGAAATATTGGAAAAAGGATTAAAAAACTAAACACACGCAAGTTTGAATACTTAAATCTGTAAATACGCGAAAGAACATCAGTGAAATTTTAAAATGCATTTCTCGTCTTTTGAGGAAAAAAGATATAAGTTGTTTTTCCAAAAGGGCAAGATTTTTTCTTTTATCCTCTAATACATTTTCTCCCTTATCTATGGTAGCATTGACAGATTTCAAATTTAACCTGTCTCGATTGTATGCGTTTTAATATTTTGTAAATAGAAAAGAATCGAATGGCAATATTTTCTTCATTCATTAACGCAAGAAAAATGTTCAACCTTATTACATTTAAATGCAGTTCAATAACAAAGTTCGGTCGCTTATAAGTAGGAACATTTATTTATGCAAGTAATTTTCAAATATACGCGAATATGAATATAGATGAAGAAATAATTTTTAGAATAATTTTTTAAGAATCTGAAATAATGCCAAAAGAAAAATTTTAAAGTAGACGTTTAACGATTTCTGTCTGAATCCACAATTATTCCAATGCAAATACATTTTTAATGTTTTTAAAAATTTTCATTCATTAAGAATTAATTTATCACATGATTTTTTTACAAATTTCATATGAATTAGTTTTTAAATTTTTTAAAATTATTTGATAACTTTTATAAATATTATAAATAGCATAAAGAATGTAAAAAAATATGTTTAATATAGTATTGAACTTCTTTTTAATAGTAAGAAAAATAATAAAACTCGTTTTGCAAAAAAAAACCGTATGTATTCATTCAGTATATTCAAACATTAATAACACTATTGACAAAAGGCATATATTGTAACAAACAACGTCAGTTGTTATATATTTATAACATTTATAAAATTACATATAAATACTAATAGATCATACATCAAAATGCATCATATATCATAATATTTTTAAATAACGACATATCAATTGATATGCAAGAATGTTTATTAAATCAAACTTCTTTAAAATTATTTCAAAATGGGTAATATCAGCAGCGACTATATATCTTAGAACTACTACTTTGATTATATTATCTTTATTTTAAATAGTATTCTGCAAATTTTCAAAAATAAAAAATATATAATGAATAATTGACTACTCCAACCTACCCTAAGGCACACAGAGAAAAACAAAATAACTGAACAGGAAAAATGGCGGGAACTAGGGTTGAATCCTAAGGGCCATCACTGGTCACGATACAACTCTTTCCGTGTGAAGAACGTCCCCTTATCGACAGGAGATTACCAAACACCAGCCTCTTCTGTACTTACCTGAGTGGCGAATACAAACCACCATATAGGAAGTTTCTCTTCCTCATTTCTGAAATGCCCCCACTGGGAGAACAAAAAATATAAAATTAAATAACGCAAAATAATGTGATTGGACAGATGTTAGTTACATAATTTCACAGAAAAGTGAAATGAAATATCATTTCCATTCGTTTCAATGTATTACTTGCTGTTGTTTTATTAGATACTATCTAATCCTTTTTCCAACATATCAAGAAGTATCTGACAACACTGTTATACATATTTCATTATTCAGTAACTCAGATTAATCGTAAAAGGGAGACAGTTGTCAAGATTTAGTCATAAAACCTCATCGTATCAACGCACACTAAACAAATACTCTTTTATTTATATGATGTCTCTGTTGTATTTATTGAAGAAGCCACAGGAATTTGATAATAACAGTCTGATACTATTATGGTACTTCGAAAATAAGTATACACCTATGCAACTGCGGAAGCAGGAGCAAATAACTGCAGTAGGTGCAATGGAAGCTAGGTAGATAAATCATCTTTACTCGGTATTTTTTCATGACAATGCTCTGTAGTTTTAATTTGTTGTGTTTCAAAATTTAATTTTCATTAAATTTCTTGTGCTCAAATTTTATGTTGATTTCCTTAAAAAAAAGTATTTTTAAACATTAAATTGCAACATATATAGAGCTTTTTATCTTAATAGTCTTACATTTGTTCTTTCAATTGTATAAATGAATAAATGTAGATAATGAACAGAATCATTTTTTTTTTCATGTCACAGCTATAAAAGTAAACCAAGGGAATTGACATTATTAACATTTAATTGCATTCATAACCAGTTAGAATATTATTGCAAGAATGAAAACTATCGTTTAAAAGTATGTAATAATGGACAAATTATTAATGGGCGAGCGAGTGTGTGAGTATCATCTTTATACGAACTAGAAATCAGACAGCTTCACCCTCATCAGATAATTATGTGCTCTTAGTCTACTGTGATCACATCTTTAGAACATGTATATTTACACTCAACAATACCTACAAATATACACATGCGCTTTTATTATTACAAATGGTCGAAGAAAATAAGATTTTTAAAAATAATATTCCACTCTATAAAGTTATTAATTTTATCAAATCAGAAAATTATGCTATTTTGGTTTGAAGATTTTGAAGCTGCAAAAGGAGTAGGCAACAAACTGACAATTTATCACTTTTTAGGCATCAGTTTTTCGCTTTTAGGTTTATTAGAAATTAATGCAGAGTGTTGTCACATTTGACGAAAAGTTAACAAGTTACAACTTGATTTCCAAATTATTCATTTTCCGAATTCTTACGAACTGACTGAATCAATTTAAGTAATTAACCTGTTTAAACAGTTTTGAAACAATCAAGTGACCATCAGATTACGTATACGTTGATATTTAGAAAAATGATGGGTTGTTTTTTTTCCCCTTCTTTCTCAAAATCAGTAGAACTCCAAAAACTTTGTTTGCCAGCTAGAAAAGTGGAGATGAAAGTTATAAAAAATGATCATAATAAATATATAAAGAGACGGCAGAGACGAATTCTCATGGTTGTTTCAAACCGGTGTAAACTGGTCAATGACTTAAATTAATTAAGACAAATAATAACTTAAAAATTTATAATGTTCTCATATAATAACTTGAAATTTGCAATCCTAGATTTCATTTATATGTTTTAAATTTAATATTAATACAACATGTTACAAATATTCACACTTTCACTGTAGCAAAGCATATTATTTTTATTTTACTATGAATAAAAATAGTGTTAATAAAATTTGAAGCCTAATGGATTAGCGGATTTAATAGATATGCTTCCAGAAGAGTTTTCAATCATTAATATTTGAACAAATAAAGGAAGGAAGAAATTTAACTCTGATCCAATCTTTACTCATTTTTTGTTAGTCCACACTATCACCTTGTGATTACCTGAAGAAAAATTAAACGCATGCATTAAATCTTACTTTTTCCTCCTAATTCAGCAAGGCGAATATCGTTTTCCGATTTTTAGATTTGCTTCGAATTAAAAAAAAATGAAAAAAAAAAAATCTAAGCTGTGTGCAAAACACTTCCCATCATTGCAAAAGAGAAAAACAGCCAGAACGAATGATAAATGTTTCAACACAACTCCGAATGCTTTAATAAATTTTCATTTCCAATCACTGTAACAGCAAACGATATTTAAAGAAAACCGCGCGCGTTCGTTCCGAATGAAGAGAGAGAGAGAGAAAAAAAAGGAGCTAAATGGAATAAAATCATCATCCACTTTCTAAAAAAATGTAAAATAAAAATTTAAAAAAAACACGGATTGCACAAAATTAAAAGAAGTAGGAGAGAGAGTAAAAAAAAAAAGTGCGGCTTATCACTTAAAGCCCGCCAAAAGTTCGAAGCAGACGATAATTCTGCAATCTCCAGCGTAGGTTCACGTAATTATACGGCATATAAATTTCACATTCATTATAGAGCGACAATTTCAACCAGTTGGGAAACGCTAATGAATATCACTATCAGGTATAAATCGTTAATCAATTAGTTGCCGTGCCGGAGCGACACTTATCTCTTTCCCATTGGTCGATGCCAATCCACCTGACCGTGACGTCAGTGAAGGCAGGCTGCTGATGATGACGGATTTTAGCTGCTGAAGTTTTGTGTATACATATCTGCAGGGAGCAATTTGAATAATTGCAACTATTCCAGCATCGGGTAATTTTGATATCTGCGTTTATTGGGGGTGAAGATTTCGTTTTGGTTTGAGATTGTGGAGATGAGTTATTGCGATCAGTCAATCAATCGCTTCTTGATATTTTTGAAAGAATAAAGTCTTATCAAATGAAATGTCGTATATTTAATGATTTGGTTCGCAAGATTAAAGAAAATATTTTATTTATTTTATCACAACTGAAAATGATGCTTCCTCTAATTAAACGTGTTTCGATGATAAAGTAAAGTATTTATGTAATTGAAATGTATAATTTTCAATATGAAATTAAATTTTATAGCAATTCAGATTTCATTAATGGTAATACTATTTTATTATTTTAGGTATTTTAAATAATTGACATTAATTTTTCGAAATACAACGGTAAACCTCACTTCATGTGAAGAATTTGTGCATAATTATTTACATAGTACATAAAATTTATTCAAAATAGGACAATATTTTCCATTCCAAAGAAAAAAAATTCGGAGAAATTAAGAATGGAATTTATTATTTATATTTACAATACACACACACACACACATATATATATATATATAATTCTCTTCAAACACACACTCATCACAGATTGGTATAAGAGATATAGACGGATACTGCCTAAGATATCCCGATGTCTCCTCATCCCTCGTTCTTTATAACATTGCATATTACTGTTAAAATTATTATTATTATTATTAACTTTTTTTTTGTTCGTAATGTGAATCAATCGTTATATGAGATGCTCTTTATGGCGGATTGTGTATCACAACTTAATTTAATATTTAACCGCGTAGTCTCTCCACTTCACCCCATTCATAATAAACACCAACACTTTAAAAAGCTACAAACTTATTATTAAAGTATGGGCAATGCCACTGCAAAATGATGATAGGAAAAATTGAAAAAAAGTTTTGAAACAATTTCTTTCGCTTTTCTGTCAATACAATTTTTTAATATTTTTTATCGCGAATTTTTAATAAACTTTAATGCAAAGTAATGATGTATGTCATATTCAATTAATGATACTCCAAGAAATTTGATAACTTTTAAATTAATTGTTGTAATCAATAATTTTTCAATAGTAATGTTCATCAGAATTTGCTTTCTTAATTGTTATTACTGATCTACCCCAAATGTCATTTTGTATAAGTAGTCTGCCGAACTTATATATAGTCATTCTTTCATAAATTTTATCATTTTCTTTTGCAGGAAAAAAATCCTACATATTTTTGAACTTATAAGACCAATATGCCTCAAAAATCCTAAAATAACACGTAAAAAAACTTATTGACTTTAAATTATACAATAAATAAATTATAATTTTAATTAATAAACCGTATTTAATTATGTTTTGTTTTAAACTTCTTTAATTTTTAAAGAAATCTCAATGAAAGATTTCTTTTTATAACGAAGATGAAATTTGTTTATGTTGACAATCTACATGACCTAACGCTAGCTCTGCAATTACCAAATCTGGCGTATATATACCTTGAAGGATAAGAATATGCACCGTTTTCTTTTTCTTTGAAATTTTAATATTTAATAATTATTCGGAATTTCTATTAATTAAAAAACAAGCTAAGTTTTGATGATTTTCCACTTTAATATCTGACAATTTGATGAAAGCATGGTCATGGCGATATATCTGAATGCTTTGTTGGAACGAATCTCTAAATGCTTAACGAACCATCAAATCCTAGTCGCTAAAGGCGACTATTCAGTTAAGAATTAGGCGAATAATTAAAGGTGACTAGTTAAAATTTTTATTGCTTCAAATGCTTAAGTATATATTATATAGTTTTGAAAGCTGAAGGGTTTTAACTTTTATTTGTCAATAGTATTTGACTGCACTGTATCAAACATTTTTTTGGTATTGCAATATTAATAAAAAATTTCTTTTTTTATTTTGTGTATTGTTAGAAATAAAAATAATGACAATCGAAATTATAATAAATATTATGTATCAGATTTGTAATAACTAATTCTCCAAAAAAAATCACTTTAGAATTTTTGCTTATAAAATAAAAATAACAAGTTTAATGTTTTAGACAACGAAAAGTATAAAATACGATTGATAGCAACAGAGAAAAAAAAGCATAATTTCTACAATTATTTATATATCTTTATTTTTCATAGCATCCAGAGGAAATTTAATAGTTCATTAAAGTAAGCAATCAAACCGAAACTCAAACACTTTTTTTCTTCTTTTCTTTTCCTCCATCACAGAATATTTATAGTTTTAAATGATATTGCTTCTTTGGAACAGTAATTTTCGTAATAAAAAAGAGGGCTTTATTAAATAACCTTAGCGAATATTGGTAAATTACTTACGGCTTTAGCTATCATTTGGCGACAAGTATAAAGGATCCTGAATATTCAAGAATCAGGTAATATTTCCATTAGTTCCCGAGATCATTCGACATCTTGCCACGAACTACAAAAACGAATATGAGTATAGTAATTGATTCGAGACAGTGAGTAATCGAATGAATTCTCTTTTTGGAGAGTTGATATTCAGTAAATTCTGCATGAGCGATTTATTCTGTTTTGGTATTATTCTGTATTGTTTGATTATGCAAATGTTGTTTTTGTATGCTCTGTGATTGTATTTTTTTACCTGCAGTTTCTCGCTTTCCCTTTTTAAAGTGCCATTAACCGTTATGGTGGTTGTTGAGCTTTCCACGGAACACATACATGATGAATTTTCACGTTGCGATACGTCAGGATTATTTATTAATTAGTCTTATTTAATTAGTATCTTGTTAATTCATTATCCCAACTATGTATATATATATATATATATATATAT
>JAPMOQ010026930.1:843021-856150 GCA_026543055.1 Argiope trifasciata | reverse complement strand
ACATTAACAGTCATCCCATGACTGTTAATGTCGTGTCGGTCCTCCTTTTGCCCGGCGAAGTGCAACAACTCGACGTGTCATGGAGTCCACAAAACGTTGGATGTCCTCTGCAGGAATACTGAGCCATGCTGTCTGTATAGACATCCATAATTGTGTAAGTGTGGATGGTGCAGGAGTTTGGGCACGAACGGACCTTTCGATAATGTCCCATAAATGCTCGATGGGATTCATAACGGGCGATCTAGGTGGCCAGATCATGCGCTGGAATTGTCCGGAACGTTCTTCAAACCAATCGCGAACAGTTCTGGCCCGGTGACATGGCGCATTGTCATCCATAAAAATCCCATCGTTGTGTGTGTACGTGAAGTCCATGAATGGCTGCAAGTGATCTGCAAGCAGCTGAACATAACCATTTCCAGGCAATGATCGGTTCAGTTGCACCAGACGACCGAGTCCATGCCATGTAAAAACAGTCCATACCATTATGCAGCCATCACCAGCTTGAACAGTGCCTTGCTGACAGTTTGGGTCCATGGCTTCGTGGGGTCTGCGCCACACTCGAACTCTACCATCAGCTCGTAACAACTGAAATCGTGACTCATCTGACCACGCCACGGTTTTCCACTCGTCTAGGGACCAGTCGATATGCTCACGAGCCCAGGAGAGTCGCTACAGGCGATGTCGTGCTGTCAGTAAAGGCACTCGAGTCGGTCTTCTGCTGTCATAGCCCAAGGAAGACAAATTTCGCCGCACAGTCCTATCGGACACGTCCCTCGTACGTCCCACATTGATTCCTGCAGTTATTTGACGAAGTGTTGCCCGTCTATTAACATTGACCATTCTACACAGACGTCGGCGGTCTCGGTCGTTAAGTGCAGGTGGTCGCTCATTGCGCTGTTCATGATGGGATGTGATGCCTGAAATTTCATACTCTCGGCACACTCTTGATACTGTGGATCTCGGAATGTTGAATTCACTAACGATATCCGCAATGGAATGACCCTTGCGTCTAGCTCCAACTAACATTCCACGTTCAAAGTCTGTTAATTCTCGTCGTGCCGCCATAAATCACGAAAAACCTGTTCACATGAATAACTTGAACACAAATGAAAGCTCTGGAAAACGAGCTGTGCATTTATACTTTTTTTCTGCGATACTACTGCCATCTGTATATTTGCATATTGCTGTCCTTTTTGCATATTGCTATCCTTTTTACATATTGCTATCCATGACTTTTGTCACTTCAGTATATATATATATATATATATATATATATATATATATATATATAAAGCCATAAATCGTGTTAGTTACACTATTTATAATTCGTGTTGTTGTTTCTTATGGTACTTGCCATTGGACAAGCCCACTATTACGAAGAGGGAGATTTAAACCGGTAGGACTTAGGAAGTTAAAATTTATAACTCGTAAACGGCTGTATAGATTTTAATTATACGCTTTTTCTATTATTCCCCTCAGCTCCGAATAGCAGAAAAGTCATTAAAATATCTTAAAAGTTCACGGAAAAAATAGAGATCTTAGGGGTATTTTTTAGTAATTAAAACAACAAAGCTGATTGTAAAACGGTCTTCCCAGGGATTGTACTAACCATGCTAGGAAGCAATATTAAAGATATGTAATGATATTTATATAGATTCAAAAATGTCAATGGCAGAGTGTGAGGAATCATTTTTTTAAAGTTGATGATTAAGTTTTCATGTCATGTTTCATTTCTTGGTTTTAGAGATACTCAAATAGTATTTGAATCATAAAGTATGTCACTAGCAATATAGTCACTAGTGATATAGTAATTTTTGGTATCCAATCCACCGATATCAATGATGAAATTACCAGCTATCAAGTTAGTCGATATGTGAATTGCAATGAGACGATTTGGCTCATATTCTCATTCCCTATTCAAGCGCTTCATCCCACTGTTGTACATTTAGAGGCGAATTTGAAGAATGGACAAAGAGTTTACTTCAGCGCGAGTTTATTTCAATGTTGCTCAATGAGCAGGAGAACCTCCAGCAACAACAATGATATGTTTCTTTGCGATTTGCCAAAGCGATCCTTTTGCACGAACGTTGCTTTTCTCAGAGATGCCTTACACTTGGAACGCTTCCTTGAAAGAATTTCAACGTCGGAAACAAGGTGATGGGGTTCCTAGTGATCCTGGTGCGTGCTCTGTTAACGCTCTTGGCCGTATTTATACAGTTCATCCGAAGAATGATGAGTGCTTCTATTTACGGTTGTGACTAGTGAATGTTCATAGGCCAACATTATTTGAACCACTACGAACTGTCAATTGTATAGTGTGTCCAACATTTCGAGCTGCGTGTCAAGAACTCAATTTGCTCAATTTAAAAACGTTAATGATTGAGGCACGACAACGGCTGAAGAAACTATTTCCGCATCTCCAAGTCTGATACACACATATATCCTTTCGATATGCTTCTCATCCAATCCACTTGAATTGTAGAAAAAATGCAAAGGTAACATGTCAGAAGACATTTTACGTCGATTTCTCATAAGTTCAAGAAATCACGATATTGAAGTAAATTAGGAAATCCATGTGTTACCTCTTATACAGCAGTTTATAAGTGAAGTTAAGAATGCCAGCGCCAGATCGTAGAATAAACGACGCATTTAATTAAGAATTGGAATGTGAATATGAATATTATCAACATGAATTAGATCAATCAGTTCAAACGAATGTTCCCCTGCTAAAACTCAACAGAAGGAAGTGTATCATACTTTAATGAAGGAAATTGATGATGGAAATGGTGACTTATTTTTCCTGGAAGCCTCTAATAAAACTGAGAAGGCATTTCTCATATCATTGCTTTTGGATACTGTTCATGCGAGATTGGACATTGAGATAGCAGTTGTTTCTTCTGGCATAACGACAACATTATTGGAAAGATGCCTTGCGGCTCATTCAGAGTTAAAGTTGCCGTTAAACCAACAAAATTCTGAACAAATGACGTAACATTTCAAAACAGTTCGCAATGGCCAAAATTTTAGTTGCATCTAAAATCATCATATGGGACGAATGTACAATGGAGCACAAATGCGCATGGAAGCATTACATTGAAAAATCTGCGCAATGATTCGAAATGCTTTGGAGGGGTAATGATTTTACTGTCTAGCGACTTCCGCCAAACACTACCAGTCATTCCGCGATCGACTGCTGCTGATGAAATAATCAAATCTCGCAAATCATTAAATCTGTGGTGCTATGTGAAAACTCTTCAACTTACAATAAAAATGAGAATTGCATTGCTGAACGATCTATCTGCTGAAGATTTCTCCAAGCAATTGTTGACAGTTGTTGTTCCTGTCGACAAATCTAGCGGATTGATTTCATTTCCTCGGAATGTCTGCAATTTCATTTCATCGATATATGAGCTCATCAACAAAGTGTTCCCGAACATCATTGATAACCACAAAAATCACAAATGGTTGAGTGAGAGAGAAATTTTGGTGGCTAAGAGCAAAGATGTGGATAATTCAGAATCAAATCATTGGTACTTTGCATTCATTAAAATCTATTGACGTTGAAAAAAATGAAGATGAAGTCACCAATCATCCATCTGAATTTTTAAACTCCAAGGTTGTGCTTGACTTACCACCTCGCAATTTACAGCTGAAGGTTCTCTCGGTGCTCATGAGATTAAAAAAAACTGAGTATCAAAGTGATTCACGTGACTGTACTCAAAGGAAATTCTCATCCCGCGGATTCTTATAATCCAAGCGATATGCCCTTTGAGTTCCAAGTGATTCCTTATGACGATCAACAAGTCACAAGGCATATCGTTGAGTGTTTGTGGTCTGAATCTATAAAACCCATGTTTCTCTAATGGTCAACTATATGTGGCATTTCACCTGTTGGAAAACCATCCGCTTTAGTTGTTCTTACGCGTGATAACAAAACAGAAAAACTTTGTACATCAGAAGGTCCTTGATTAAAAAAAAAACCCGATTGTATTTATAGAGTGAATAAAAAAAACGACTTTCTGGTAAGCCATTGTACTTATTTTTGTAGTTTTATTGATTTTTTTCCTTCTTCTTTTCCTTTTTTTTCCTTCTAATTTATTTTATTGAATTCTAAAAAAATCAAATGTGATTAAAATCGGAATATCCGTTCTTGAGTTATAAATGGTGTAACTAAACTTTCCATTGATTGTTAGGGGTACGAAGTTCCCCGGTTAGTTAGCTACATACAAAACCACAAAATATATTTAAATATGTCAATTTAAAAAATCAATGAAGAGAAACAAAAGTCATTTGTAATTTAAACATTTTCAGAAATCGAAAATCGATTTTATTTCAAGATACTAAATCAAACACTTGTGTACTCTCCAAAAAGAAATCAAGCAATAATTAAGATAGGTAATATTGTTTTGACATCTGTCTGTAATAAAACGCACAGAAGAATTTTATTTACTCCTAAATTCCTGTTTCGTATATAATAAATCTTAAACTATCATTTTTTGGATTATTTGATCAACAGAGATTATTTAACAAAATCAATAAAAAAAATTCCGATTCCAAAACTGCAATACTTTCATAAAATTCGATTTCATTTTGAATTATTTTACATGATTCTCCATTAAATCTTTAATAGATAAAGAGAAATAAAATACATCTTTTTGGAATCTTACAACAACACCACAGAAAGCGATCGTTTCGATTTGTGCTCAATTTTCAATAAAACTTAACATCATTTTTTAAACATTTATTCAATAACGAACTAAAAAAAATCTAATGAAATGTTAAAACGTTACTGAATAATATTATTGTTTTTTCAAACGCTTAAGCGATTCAATTCAATTCAATATTGTTAAATCAATATTCTTGGAACTAACAAATCATACAGAATTAAAATGTATCCTTTTCTTGGCATCTTCGAACAATCGCTCCTTGTGCAATTTAATCAATAGACTGTTATTTAACAACCCATTAAAACGCTCAATGAAATAAACGATTGCGAAGTAACAATTCGTTAACTGTTAAACAAAATTAATAGATTCAGGAAACAGCCTCTTGGCGTTTCTTCTCAAAAACAAACCTCGTCTTTTAAATTTTTATTTCGATTCCGATAATAGTAAAATCATTGTTTCTTGATACTAGAATAACATTAAAGTCAACCTTTAATATCCTTGTAACAGTTCAGGCATTCATAGAATCAACGGAGTATTATTTATTAGTCTATTTGAGAGGAGAGGGGAGATGTTAGCAATAACAAAAGAAATAGTCCAGGACTAAGTCGCTTCAATTTTTATTTATTTATTATTTTTTTCACTTGATTCATTATGAACTTCAATAATAACTGAATCTTTTTATGATTACCGTCTGCTCAAAAGGCCATTATTTAATAGCTTATTAATAAATATTAACGAAAGGAAACAAAATTGTGCAAATGTTGTCTTTTTTTTCCTTTTATATTTTGATAACTCTACTTGACTTTAAAATTGGTAACAAAAAATCATTCATTCTTTCATGAAATAAACTGGAACACATACACATCTCGGTATCTTCTCATAAGACGAGTTCTAGCCTTTCAGCTTCTTTTTCATTTCCGATAATAATGGTATCATGGTTTCTTAATAGTAGGATACTTAATGAATTATCGTTTATCTATTAGAACGATATAAAAAAGCATTTTTTTCTTAGTAAAATGGCATTAAATGAATCTTTTTTTATCAGATTTATCGTTTCTTCAGATTCCTTTAATAATTGTCATCCATCTAATCAACTGGGTGATATTTAATAGATCAATATAAAAAAGTTCATTTCATTTCATAATTCGACTTAATTTGAAAATTGTTAAAATTCAAATCCACAATCACTATATCGTTGCCTTATTTATTATCACATGAGAACATGGTGTGTGTTTTTTAATTGAGGCTTTCGAAGCCCCAAAATGCGCGTGCAACAAATTGGCGATTTATTTATTTGTAAAAATATTAAGCACAAAATTCATTTTTACATCATATTGAAGTTCAAAAAAATAATCGTTTGAATGATACTTATTTTTTTTATCAATAAATTGAATGTTTATTTTTAATGAATTTTTAAATATATACTTACATAATATTTTTCAACAATTAATTTCACACAAAATAAAATTTAATCTACACGAGAATTGCAAAAAATTAGCTTTTATTAATTACATCAACAAAAGCTCGATTAAAATAATAAGTTAATTATTACTATAAATTAAATACAGAAAAGTAAATTAAAATTAAATAAGTAAATTAAGTCAGCACTTGACTCTATGAAATGAAATAAATAGAAACGGTGACATTTGATAGAAATGCGATAGAAATTTTGAGACATAAATTTTTCTCTTTTACAGTTATCAGAATTTAATTCAGAAGGTTGCCACATTTGACGATTTATCGCCAACTAAAGTTACAACTTGATTTCCAAATTATTCATTCTCTGAATTCTTACGAATAGTTTTAATTAATTTAAGTCATTAACTAATTTACATGGTTTTAAACCACAACGAGACTATCAGATTACGCATGCATCAATATTTAGAAAAACGATGTTTTTTTTTGTTTTTTTGTTTTTGTCTCAAAACTGGTAGAGCTCCAAAAACTTGCCAACTAGAAAAATTGAAAATGAAAGTTTTAAGAAATTTCCATAAATATATATAGAGAGAGATAGAGAAATCTCACTATTGTTTCAAATCGTAATTTAGAAAAAAGGTTTATTGGAGATTTCGTACTGAGCGTAACATGTAAATTTGTATGATTATGGATATTTCCATCATGCTGTTTTTAATAATATTTCCATCATACATTTTTCCTTTAATCTAGAGTTTAACTATGTCGCCCTGATTTATTTCACAAAAAAGAAAAAAATCATTCAATGAAGGGTTAATTTACTAAATTAATTACAAATTATTAATTTATAAATAATAAAACCATCGTTTCTTAAAATTCATAAAATTATTTAGCCATCCATCTAAGCAACAAAATAATATTCAGCAGCTTTATAAGAATGACATCAAGATTAAAAGATCCTTTGATTTCAGGATTGTTAAATCAACAATCGTTAACTTTTTACCACAACCAACAGAATAAAAGAAAGAAGGAAGAAAAAAACCCATCCTCTTGGCGTCTTCCCACACAAGACCCGACCTCCTCGTTTCAATTTCTATCCCGTCTCCAACAATAACACAATCGTCTTTCATCCAAACAACGCAGAGGAGCCTATTTCTTGGATATATTTATACGCATATAGATCCTGCAGTTTCTTGCAACCGAATTAGCCATCAGAGTGCCATTAGAGGCCAGTCAACGGAAACCGTCACCAACATGTCTCAAGCACCCTTTGGAGACTGGTATTAAGTGAAGAGGATTACCGGAGCAACCGAATTTCTTTTCTCTCCACCCCTCCCTGTCTCCTGGTAGGGGGCTGCTTTCTCTCGCTCTTATTTGTTTATTCCAACAGAAAAACACTAGTGATTTATCTATGACACTTCCTGTAAATATGAAACTGATAAAGAGTCATTTTATTTATTTATTTTATTTTCAGTTCTTGCTGTCTTTTTAAGAAGGTTTTCTGCCTTAGAGAGATAATTATAATTCATTTATTTATTTATGAAGTAAGAAAAATATTGCTTTTTTTCTCGTATGTAGCTCTAATTTTCAAACAAAGTATGCATCATATGTGATAAAAGCGAGATTATTCAAAGTGTTAGTTTAACTTACTCAATTGGCTCTCCATTTTGTAGATGTGTGAAGTTTATGCAGGGACGTAATTCCAAACTACAATCGGATCATTAGGATAATGCATGCGCAGGTATATTGTAAATTCTATGTCACGCAGAAAATAGGCCTATTTTTTTACATTGTCGTTTTGTAACATACCACAAGCTTACTAATACCACACTAATACTACGAACTTTTTATTCATTAATTATCCTTAAATAATACTATTACTGGGGAATATTATGTAAGCACTTCTGCTTGAGCTATTAAGACCTTCTTGGCATTTTCTTTTTATGCATGCTCTTTTGCTTTTTTCCAGCGTTTCTTATTTTATTATCTTTGGCTGTTTTTAACTTCTTTTGTATCCTGTACCCACACAAATGAACTTTTTTTTTTGCATGGTTAGTATTTTGACAGCTGTTTAAATTTCCTTCTTTTAATTTCAATTATGAGCTTTTTATCAGTGTAATGCCACTCATGTCACACTTAATCAACATCAGAATAACACAAACACGGACAATGTTTGGTTATTCATTTAATTCAATAAAGATAATTGGAAAAATAGAAAGATAATTTCAGGGAAAATAAAATTAATTCAATATCGCATCAAAGAAAATCTTGACAGGGACACATCTCTCAGACAAATTTACTAGGCGCTTGAATATTTCTCTATTAACAATAAAAGATAATGAGTTTGTTAGCGCACTACAGCCAAGTCTATTTAACATAAAGGTACCGAATTTGGTACAAATATACTTTAAAAGCTGAGAATGCATACCTAGGAGAGGTTTCACACAACAATTTCGATAATTAAAAGGAAAGCGTGGTGTTTGGTATTTTTCCGGAATAATTTCCCAAAATATAGCAAAAAAGGACTTTTGACACTGTTTTAGAATCCCAAAAATTATAAAAAAATATTTAATTTGGTGGGTAATCTTTTTGGAGTCTGTTCATATGTTGGATAATTTTCTGACATGTTTTTAAACTTATTTGTTACTTAGCGTGTACTAGACTTAATTGTGAACTAGTAAAAGCCCATTAAATGTGTTTTCTATTGAAAAGATCGATATATTAATAGAAACATTATACGCAAGGTTACACTACATATGTAATTATACGCTACATATGGAATTATTACCTTATTACCATTCACCGTTTTCTGGCCATAATCATTTCAAAAAATTCACCTGAAGATAACAAAGTTTCTGAATCCGAAGACATAGAACTCACTATTACATATTTTCAAATAAGAGATACTTATATTAAGATTTTATTCAACCAATTCACCTACCAAAAAGAATATTGAGTGAAAATTTATGATAAAATTACAGAGAAGATATTAGTTTCGTACAGTTACAAAGTATAACCAATACAACTATGAGAAAACGTGTTTGCCATGCAAAAAGCAGACCTCACGCATGACCACAAAGCAGAATATTTTCTCTAATGTAAACTAAATGCCTGGGCGGCAGAAACAGGTTGTTGGTTTATATTATTGAAGGAATTTAATTTTTCATTATAAATTTTAAATTACCTGAACCCAATTATATAATTATGTGATAGAAAAAAATAATATAACTCAGAAAAAAAATCAGGAATGAAATAAAACGGGATTAAGTGGATTAGATTAGCATCTTTTGCTCATTATCTTTACATTTATCATTATTAAAAACAACTGTTTTCAGATTGTATTTATTTTTCTCTTAAAATCTTCTAGGCCTCGCAGTTATGGTAACTCCAATTATATAACTGATTTCTGTATTAACATTATAGTCTTTAGATATGCTACACACAAATTAGATACACAAAGATAAAGTTCTCATTATGCTTCAATGTGATGTAGAAATCAAATAAGAAATAAATAAAATGAGCAGCTCACTATAATTTATTATATACATGACGGATATCCCTATCATATGTATATCTTACCGTGAATGTGCGAAATGGGAGAATGTGGGCACTCACAGGTAAATGTCAAAATAAAACAAATACCTCGGTGAAAGACCGAATATTTCATTATATTTTTATATATTCGGACTATCACCTGTACATGCCCACAATCCCCGACATGCTTTGGTGGAGGTAACTACTTCATGCTTCACATTCACTACTCACAACGACTTTTTATGGGGGGGGGCACATTCACACTACTCACAGATAGAACACAGAATAACAACCTTATACGAGCTGGCACTCGAATCCGGGACCCCAAGAAAACGGGGAAGATACGCTACCCTTATGTCAGAACGTCGACATTTAATTATATTTAATACTATAGGTTTAAGTTTAATAGTTCAATTACTATAATCTTTTTATTTATTTTAGCTTTTTTCTATTTTTACATATATCATTCCTAATGTGTTTTAACAATAATGATTTAAAAAAGTAACAAAAGTGTGTTTTTTCTTTAATTCCCCATCAGTGCATGGTGATTGTTGACATAAACCGTTGATAGTCCGAGTATATAAGAATATATTAAAAATATTCGGTTTTTCACTGAAGTATTTGATATATGTTGACATTCATCGATGATTGTCCAAACATTCTCCAGATCTCGGTATTTCAGGGTAACATATATTTCTCAAAAAATAAACATTTAATAAATATCTCTTTTTCCGATTGTTTTAATCATCAATGATTCAACTGACAGTTGTGTTTTTAAATTCTAATTCCAAATAGGATCATTTAGGCACAATACATTACAAAAGGATTCTTCCTCCTTTTGAAGGTCAGCAGCTTTTTATCAAACCACTTCTATTAAAAAAACACTTAAAGCAAGCAGATGGGGAGGGTTTTTTTTTCTCTCCCTCTCTTACCGGAAGGAGGGAAAAAGGAAGAAAGGGAGAAAGGGGAAGAGAAAAGTGAAGAAAGATCCTCACTGACGAACTTAGAATCAAAAAATTGTAAATGCAGATTTTATTTTATAGTAAATAGAATTGCAATGGAATTTTTAAAAATCGATATATTAAAAATAATTTATTATTTTGTAATTAGTTTTTTTTATCAGTATAAATTTGAAAATATTTTTTCGTTGAAAATTTTCTTAATCAATGCATGATCATTAGTGCATGCTTGTATTTATTTATCTATTGCTAATTTTCAAAACCAGATCTGGCGTAAACATGTTTTAGATACGAAAAATATGCAATTCGGAGAGTTTTATATTTTAATCGTGTGTGTGTGTGTGTGTGTGTGTGTGTGTGTGTGTGTGTGTGTGTGCGTGCGTACGTGCGTGCGTGCGTGCGCGACAAGCTAGGCTGTTTAGGCCTAGACCTATCAAAGTTGGGATATATATACTTTGGAGAATTGGAAATGCACCACATTGAGTGATTTTTTTAAAAAAATTTTTGATTAAAAAGTAAGCAAAATATGGGAGATTTTCCCAATAGAGATCTATCTACCCGATGCTACATCTTTCTAATTGTTTGATAACCAGAATCTTCTAGACCCGGCAAGAAATGAATATAATGTTAAAAAAGATCCAATGCTCAAAATTTGATTTTTCTATTTTCAAAATTTTTTTTAATACCTGACATAATATATAACTTTCTGTAAGCTCAGTTAAATAACATCAATCACAATATTCATAAATTACTTCTTATCTATTCAGAGAACACCGAATAAATTCATATGTTATTAGAATATTGCCAATTGATTATGACGGCTGATTATATCAATCTTGATGAAAATATACTTTTTAATGATAAAAAATCGCAATTTTAAAAAGAAAATGATTTGTGTAATTTAAATAATAAATATTTTGGAACTTGTTAATCCTAAAATTTGAATAACTGATAAGATTTTACTCTTGAATTTATTAATTGGAATTCAAAACGGTTTTTATATGGGCTTTAAATTGTTTATTCAAAGTTTATACACATTTTTGAAGAAGAAACAAAGTATTTAAAGGCTTAGATTTTTTTTATTTCTCTATTTTATGGAATATGTCTTCTTCTGAAATATTCTATTACTATAAGAGGAGGAAAAGGAAAAAAGGCATAATGAAAAATATTCGGAAACAAAATTATTTGCAACAAAATTAGAAACAAAATCAGATCAAAAATAAAAGAAGTTGTATGCCGTTTTGAATCATAAATACTCAATTTATAGTGGGCACTGTCTTAAAATCATAGAATAAAGGAAATTGCAGCTTTAAAATATCGGTTTAAAGACAAACAAATTAATGACTACAAAGTGTAATGAGTAAAATACGTTGAGCTCATATTATGATAAAATTAAAAAATATCTTCTTTTAAAAGACAGATGATTGTAATAATTCATTTTTTTATCTCGTCTTTAAAAGTTTGATTTCTGAACTTTAACACCTCTTAATTCCATGGTTTATTCCCTTTAAGCTCCGTTGCTTCTTGAAAGCACTGAATATATTTTAAATTCAGCGCTTAAGAATTTAACTTAGAGAATACTTTAGTACTGTTTTTTCGAATATAGGATTTCATTTTGAAGTTATAAAATGTCAAGTCTTAAAAACACACACACTTTATGTGATTTATCGTTCAGGGAATTCTCTCCTTTCTGCTTGCCAGCATATCATGTTGCTCTTTGTTAATAGAAAACCCAGAGTTCTCAAACACACATGTATTTACAGAAGTTAGTATTGATCAAGAAAGAGTATATAATATATAAAAATGAAAATGAATACAAACAGCTCCACCTACACATTAGACATTATAATCCTTATCACAGCATTAACAGAAACAGCGAGTCCATTATTTCGTAATGCTTGGCTGAAATAAGCTAAATCTAGATTGAAGAGATCTGAAATCTGTTTGATTTATTTAATCTTTGAGTGCTCAGTTAGCTTTTACTAAAATTGAATGACAAAAAAAAAAAATGTTTCTTTTGATAGTATACGAAAAACAAGTACACAGGAAAAAATACGAAAAAAAAAATTATGTGAGAACGTGATATTATTTTGGTTCGAGAGTTTTGAAGATCGGAATCGCAATGAATAAAGAATAAATGACAATTTTTATCTTCATTTTTTAATTGCAGATTTTTTTTATCTGCTTTTACCACTATTGCATTGTTATTAAGAATACGATAGTATTATACGAATTATTACGGTATCATATCTGTTATTTTCATAGAATATAATTATTTTCGGAGGAAATTCAATAATTTGATTTTATTATATTTTTAATAAATACTTCGTTCACGTTTAATAACAGTTTTGATTAAAGTATTTTCTCTTTTCCTCAGTGAGGAAATATCACTTCATTCATTCTTATGTGGGAAACATAGAAGTATTTCACTTCTGTTCTGAGATTAATTCATTATGAAACTGCTTTATGATCTCGTAAATTAGAATATAGCAATTTGTTCTGCAAAAATATTGTTTTTATAATAACTCTACTTAAATTAATTTGTTTAAGAATTTA
>JAPMOQ010026930.1:815387-837154 GCA_026543055.1 Argiope trifasciata | reverse complement strand
TATCACTTTATTCACTAAGCGTGCAAAGACGCCAGAAGCTTAGATTATTATTTTTTTTAAATCGCATTTCGATCACTTGGAGAATTTAAGTGGCCCGCCAACTTTGACAGGTAAATATATACATAAATGTATTTATTGCTTAGTATCTTAAGAATATCTTTAACTATATAAAAGTATTTAATTTTCAAATAAATGTATATTAATAATTTTTTGTAAAAAAATATTTTAAATTTTGAAAGCTTACAGCTAAATGAATAAAGAAAGTTTCATAATTTTAACATTTATTAAAATTGTGTTTTAAACGGATTAAGTCGTGGAAAAATGTATATTGTGATTTAAATTCAGGTGAAGGTTGAAATGCAAAATGAAGAATTTTCAAGCTTCAAAGATGTTTCAGTTTTTTTCACTAACACTCAAATATTTTATATAAAAATATATACAAAATTGTGAGTACATATTTTGGCATGAATATAACAATTACTTTGAAAATAAGACGTATATATTCCTGCTTACGTTAAATATTGGACACAGTCTTTTTCAAAATTAACAATTTTCTATTATTATATGAAATCATATCTCAGTTCTATTCTCAAGCAGAAAATGAAATGCCCATTTCTGGTTAGAATAACTAATATGGTTAGGTTATAAAATGGTTAAAATAACTAATAAGACAAAGATTAGTCAGCGTTCAAATACTTTTTAAAGGGTCTGGAACATTTATCTTAAAGGTAATTAATTGTTATTATATATGACAATTTTACTATAACTCAGAACTAAAGATTTTGTAATGAAATTTTGTATGTTAATTTAATGGTTTTCCTCTTAATACCTGCGAAATTTAAAACTGAAATGTTGTAAATTTTATAACATTCATTTTGACAGTCCATGGTCACCTTATTTTACTCCAGGATTTCACTAGCACGCAGTTAATTCAGCAAAAAACACGTTTGATGCAAAATTTTCTACTTTAAAGTTTTAATCCGCAAACGGTTTTTTTTTTTTTTTTTTTTTTTTTCAGAATATTATATACTATTCGATCACTAAATCTTCTTTTTACTTTGATATTATCCTCAAAATTATTGAACATTTTAAATCCTATATCTTTATAAATATCACATTATTTATAAAAATTGTTAAATATTACTGCCATAAATATAAATGCTGTGGTGCTTATTCATTTTAAACTGACATTTTGTTTTATTATACAATGATTTTTTTTAAAAATATAGTTTTTATTAAAACGGATTCATTGCGACCTTCAAATTTAAATTCAACAAATTTTCATGGTTCAATTTTATGAGCGTCCGTGGCCACCTAATTTTGCTAAAAGTGGAAGCTTTAGTGCATAGCTAAACAAAGTATAATTACCTCCGTTTCCATGGTTCTTATTTTGTTGAAATCAACGCACTCCTGGCATATGCACAAAATCATAAATGGTTTCCCTATCTGATATTAGAGAGTATGCTTATGTTCTTCCGATTCAAATAAATTTTAAAAATATATATTATTTACAGACACTTCATAAATTCTTTTTCAAACAAATTAAAAATTAAGAATTCAGTATTTGTTTGAACTGAAGTAATGAATACCAAATTTAACGAAACTTATAAAAAGAAAGGCTTTAGTTATAAAGTTATCATTCAGATTAAATTGAGCAGTTTTTAGTATTTGTGAATATTTATATGCAAACATTTATGATTTTACTAGGTAGTAGATTATTAGATCTTAAAATTGCCGCAGTTCTGGAGAAGTTTCTTAATCGAAAACGTTTTATTCGCTTGAAAAATTGTCAAAATGACATTACTAAAAACATTTAGATCAATAAATTCAAACTGTTCCAGCTGTTGTTAAGTTTTTAAAAAAAAAAAAAACAAAAAAAAAAAAACATTAACAAAATTTTTAACAGAAAGATTATACGCCAGAAAATATTTTGTTGCGATGTTATTGTATCTTAATTATTTATTTATTATTTATTTATTTTTATATATTTATTTAATTAATTCTCTGCAAAATCTATCATTATAAAAATCCTTATTTTTGAATATTTTTTAATAAATAAATGGAAACAGTTCAAAAAAATTGTCAGTTGCAATTTGCGTAAATAATAGAAAATATCAAATAAATTGTGACCATTGATATAAAAAAAAATTTCATTCAGTTTTGTAAATAAATAAGTATTATCGAAAAGAAGAAAAAAAAACTTATTAGTGGGGGGGGGGGATTGTCTAATACAACTCTTAGAAAAAAAATGCCAAGATAAAACTTTTGCATGCAAAGAGATTTCAAAATATTCTGTATTAAATATTTTATAATGATACCTGCATTTTCAATAATAAAACATTGGTATTTGATTGCAAAAGTAAGATAACTTAATCGACTTAATTACCAAGGAAAGACATCAACCCTGGTGTAACTCCGAAAAAAAAAAACATAAAATAAGGTCCACAAAAACTTCCACTGTGTCCACTTGTTTCAGCTTCTAGCATTTGTCAGCATTTTTTTTTTCTTCTTTTTTTGAAATAATAGTTGCATTTTAAAGGATTCTATCATAATTTACCAAATAAGAATTTTAAATTGATTTATTTTCATTCATTTCCCACTGAAACCGGGTTTTCTTCATTTGTTTTGCATTTTTGAAATTGCGAAAGAAGTTTCCCAAACTTACAGGAAAGCAGAATTTTTTTGCCATTCGAAAACCGAGATTAAAATTGTACTCGTAAAAAAGCGATATTAAATGCTCTAAGCAAAAATTCGCCTTTCCTACCTGAACATAAAATCAATTTTCATAATAACACAGAGCAGTGTACAGATATGGCGCTCCTGTTTCAGCCGTTCTAATTCTGCTTTCCCTTTTACTCTCACTTCCATCAGTAACAATGCTCTTCGCAATTAGAGGATGCACCCTAAATGCCCCTCCGCTTCAAACTCGACGCTGGTCATCGCGTTCTTCCTCCTTCCCCCTCCTTCCTCCACCCGATCTTTGTCCCCGCTCATAACGCCAGCTAAACTCAGCCCATTCAACGTCACTCCGTTACGTCACACCCCGTTGAACCCCTCCAATGCTTGGTCCGTCCAATGGAAATCTGCCTTATTAGGGCCTCAACCCCAAAACTAAGTTAATTAACGGACTAGTTCCAGTGACTGTGGACCTAACGGGCCATGGCAACGAAGATTGTACGCTCCTTGTTGTAACGGGCCGGGCTCTCGCGCTTGCATAAGCGGAATATAATAAAGGCCCTCGGTCGGTGAGATGCACGTTTTGGTAAACGCCGTGTGATGGAGCGATACGATAGGGGCTCACAGTCACCAGGTCAGCTTGTCCAGCAGCCTTTATTATGATGGGGCTTCATTCACAAGTGCGGGATGCTACCAGTTGTCGAGTGGTCAAGCGAACAAAGCAGGAACATGGTGGTGACTTGACCATGAGTGGGAATCCAGCAGGTGGTTACCGCAGGGCTTCTTTATGGGCTGAGTTTATGGAATCTTTATATAAGCATTAACTTTGTTTCAGTGCATGCTCATAATTGCAATGTTGTGCTTATGTAGTAAATAAAATTAAAATTGTGTTAAAACTTTGCTAATTCTCAATAAAGGTGTTCTTATTATACATTATTCTAAACGGAATTCATGAGGTAAAAAAGTTCTATGTAAAATACTGTAAAAAATTTGATAATTTATTTTATGGATTCATATAAACTAATAATATTATAAATGTAAGCTACAACCTGTCCCAAATACACTTACAGTTTCCTGAGATTCGAGTATCAAGTAGTTATTAAATTTTTTAAATACTAATTAAATAGATATCTTAATTAAGATAATATTAACTATAGATACTTCACAAAACATTATGTTATGCAAATAAATTTACATAACCTTTTTTTTTACTCTCTAAGCAATTTGCCATTATTTGTGAATAATATATATATATATAAGAATAAAAAAGAACAAGAATTATAAAATCTAAATTACATAAATATTTTTCCACTTGCGTATTATAACTTTTTTCCCCCTATTTTTATTTTAAGTCATAAAATTTCCTATTTTTATTTTGAAGTCATTGTAAAATCAACTCTGTAAAACGAAAGAAAAGTCGATTTAACTGTAAAAGAATAAATCAATTTTTTTTTAAAATAATTTTCAGATTCAATTTTTATTTCATACAAATCAGAAACTAACAAAAGGGATTAATGTTCAAATTCTGATAATGCTTAAGAAGAATCTGTGAAATTTTTCTATTTATAAAAAAATAATGTTAAAAAATTCAGGAAAAAAAAAACGAAAAAAAAAAATGCTATAAAAACGAAATCTCAGTGTCCGTAGAGGTGACATGTCTTCAGTGCATATTTGTCAGAAATTTGAATTTCAAACATCGATAATAGTTACAATTGTAAATATAGTTAATACCAGATTTCCTCATCTATGATCAACAAATGATTTAAATTTTGATGGTCTCATGAGGGAGGTCAAAATCAGAGTTAATTAAAAATTCTGTAGCTTTAAATGAGAATACAGATTGCCCATAAAATAATTTTTCTTTTGGAGACAATTGTTATTAAACTAATGGGTGAAATGAAACCAAATTTCATACGGGGTACCGTGGAAGGCGTGGGACAATGAATTCTATGAAAAGGGACATTGGAAGGGGCACTTAAAGTTGACAGTCCGGTATTTCATTTTGTATAAGAGAGGATGAGCACGTTATTAAAAGTGGGTTAAGGGATCCTGAAACATAATAGCATGATAATAATTTTTGTTAATTTCGTACAATACAATATAATTTCGTACAATTCGTACATAATTATAAATTTTTTAACATTCGAGGTTCAATTAAATTTTACATAATCTATTTTCATTTTGATCCATTTTTGTTCTGATAACATCAAAATCGTTTTCTTATCGGCAACCTTTGTCTCTAAACATTTTTTGAAAAAACATTTAGAGACAAAAAATATTTTTTTTCATCTTAATTTATGGAATTTATCTTCATAGTTAGTATATAAAAATGGTTTCATGAAGAAAAAAAATGGTGACTTTTGATTTTTTTTCAGATACCTCTAAACATGGGAAGATATTTTATAGCATGACATCTTTATATAAACATCTTTCAATGTTCGAGATTTAATTTTATTAATTGCTTCATATACACAAAAACGAAAGAATTTTTAATTCAAATTAGAATTTTGCTAAAAATATAATATAAAATATAATGATATAATATAATTTTTAAAAAAAGCAGTTTTAAGTAAATATTTAAATATCTATTCGAACATACTACTTTTTCTAAAACACCCTTCCTTCATCATTTAATACTGGTTCGCCGAATTATATTTCCTATCCCCTGCACAAAAGCCTGAAATTGCTTCAACTTCCAAGAGCTTCGACTGGAAATCGAATAAGCTCTCGTAGAGAGTCGCATTTAAACTTAAAGTCTTGTAATCCAAGAGCAGGCTCCAGTGATAGAGCCGAATGAGATGAGATTTCAGTCATCAGACGACCGTTCTCTTCAAATGTAATCCACTTAACTCATGATATCATTTCTGAAACGTTTCCACTTTTTATCCAGTGAACAATGGATCCCGCACACAGCTATTCCCAAATGTCACTTCTGTTCCCAGAACCGTTGGCGCTATTACAGCTAACGTTTTATGGGATTCCCTCGTGGCCCGCTGGATCCCTTTTCCCTGCAAAGTCCCTGGCGGAAACCTTTGTCGCGTGACAAGGAGTCTGTAACTTGATTTGTTGGGTTTGCTACAAGGCATGAATGCTCATATTCTTTGGCGACATTCAAAGATTTTAAAATTTTCAGCCAGGCATTGCAATGGACTTTTGCTACTCTAATGTGACGAGATTTGATTAATTCGAAGCTTAAAAAGCTATAATAAGAAACAGATTTATCAAAATATTCGAAATAAAAAATTAAAATTCGTCTAAAAATTCATTAAGAGCAAATAGGAGCATTTAAATTAAAAGTGTAGTAAAGATTTATTTTTCAAATTTAATAGCTATGATAACTATAGATATATTGATTACAAAGCATAGCATTTCATGTTCTTTAATGACACAATAGGATTTTAAAATCTTCGATTAAATTTGAGAGGGGTCTTTGGCAATTCTAACGTAGTAGATCCTGGTTAATTCGAAATTGAAGGAACTATACTAAAAATTCAATTTATCAATAAATTTTTTAAAACATTCATCGCACATTATATAATAATACATTTTATTCGTATTCAGACTAATTGGTTTCTGGAGTATAAGACTCATAAAAACCAACAAGGATTTTTTTTTAACAAATAAACTATGAAAATATAGTAATAAATTTTATAATAAAATAAAATTTAGCATAATAATAAAGATAATTCAGAACAAACACTGAATACATTTACAGAACATCAGACAATCTAACCATGTTGTATAAACAAAAATTCAGACATCAGAGAATATTTTAATTACATATTTTTCTTGAAATTTCATAACCTACTCTGATCCTGAATAAAAGTACTTTACTTTTTGAAACTTCATAAACCGCTTCTTTATCTATTAAAAATCAAATTTGGAACAAATATTTGTGCTTTTTTCGCGATTGATTTTTCATGAATATATATATATTTTTAGTGAAACGTTATGCAATAAAATAAACCATTTATTTGTCGGGGAACAATACCTCAAGAAAAGAAATCAAAATGAAATTCTTAACTATTTTTCCAGTTTTGGAGCCTCGCCAAAATTTTAAATGAATTAAGTCTTTTGAAACTATAATACAACTTTAACATTTAAGATCTTATATGATATGACTGTATATTTTGGATGTCTGCTTTCCCCAGTATTGTTTCGAAATCATGCATTTAATAACCTTGAAGGAAAGTACAGATCTGGTGAACAGCAATAAATTTTAATAGGTTAAGATGCTCTAATGATTTCTTGCTTGCTTTGACACTGTTTCAATCTTAAACAAATATATTTCTCTTTCAAATATGTCTTATTTCAACATAAAATAATCCCACTTTACGCCACATAATAATCATAATGCAAGTCATAATTAGTCCCCCAGTCGTAAGTTTTGCAGATTATCATACTTTTTTTTCGAATAATGTTTTTATCTAAACATTAAAATTCACGAACTATTCACGAACCTTTTCACGAACTATTGTATTTTTTTATTTGTGTTTTGCAGAAACATTATGTCTAGTTTAACCCTATAATGATATAACAAGCCAAAATTGGCTTCCTATCAGTAAAACAAATAAACAGTTCATCTATGTTACCTCTTGAAATGATTAGTAAATGGGAAATGGTTATGAAGGTCGTTATCCCCTCTTTTCTTATAGAAGTTACGGTAAGAAGACACCATAACTTGCAAGTAAACACGAAAGTTGGATTTATTGTCTGGGAACTTAGCTACTAGTACTTTTATGTTATCCTATACGTTGAGAAGATGTTTCTCTCAAAGCCTGTTTCTGATGCAAGAAATGCACAGTAATGAAAAAAGCAGTAAGGTATGATCAATATCATTGAACCTGCTATATTTAGAGCAGAGAGGGACCATTTTGCAAGTAGAAATAGTTAAATCGGGTTTTATTGTCATTTTTACTATCAATCCAGCAGCAATGGCATTTTGTTTCCAATTTCTAGGGCCTTGGGATCATCCATTATTTGGAAATTTACTCTTTAAGGATAATAAGCGTTTAAGCCCGATAGATAACTTAGATTTTACACATAAATGGCTTAAATCGATAAAAAATTTTAATTAATTCTTACCAATATATACGAGCAAATTGCATTGACGTGACACTTTTTGAGAATATCACACAAAATTGTTTTTTGGTTGAAGGAATCTTAATCTCTCTCTCTCTCTCAGCTGACTTGATAGAAATGAATGATTCGTTGCTAAAACGCACTATGATTCATATACCTCAATCATGATAGATCAATGATGAGCGGCACTAGGATGATAGAAAATATTCCATTAGCAAGGTAAAGTATATCTATCTGTGTAGTAATTAGATGACAGTCGGGTTAGCTCTGCGAGAGAATATATTTCTAATGGTTTAATGATACAACGCTTGAATTAACAAGAAGTAAGGTAAAAATTTTACTTTAACAATATATGTTCCGTACATACGAGGAAGGTCAAATTCTATTATTTACCAAATAATAGAATTTGATTCAAATATAATCAATTAATAGATTATGATTCAAAGATAGTCAATTAATAGATTATGATTCAAATATAGTCAATTAATAGATTATGATTCAAGTATAGTCAATTAATAGATTATGATACAAATAACAGAATTTGGTCAAATTATATTATCTGCTTATTCTTATCAACACTATGATATAATTTTAAATTATTCTTCACAAAATCACAGTTATAAAATGTGACTTTATAAAGAATAATATTAACCCTATTGATTCTAGTTCGTAACGAATGTGCACTTATAAGCAGAGCATTTGTTTATCCATTATCCTAGTAAGCATGGCCAACTTCGTTCCCTTCAGGATGCATTCCCCAGATAGCGGAAAGCTGAGAACGATTGCTTCTGAGAATTAGCGAGAGGAACTTCGTAGAAATTCAGAATTCCTTTATTCGTAAATAAAGGAATTCACTGTGAAAGATTAAAAGTGACCAGTTAAAGCTTTTGCTCTCTAGAAAGAAGAGGAGATCTCGAATCTTCTGAATATTAGATTCAAGAAGAATGTAAATCGATACAACAGTTTCAAAATAAAGTAATTTAAAATACCATTTTGAAAGAGAACTAGTATAACTAACAAAATCAAGAAAATTCTTAATTCATCAAAATTAGAAGAATGTACTTATATCAGTAATTATGGCAACACCAACGCTGTGATTTTTCAGAGCTCCATGGTGTGACAGAGTGGTCACGAGCATTTCCACGCCATAATTTGGAATAGCAATTATAATTTATAAGTTTAGGGAATTATTAAATTAATTGAATAAAGTTTAGATAAGTGCACAAATCCCCAACGCCATGAAATTTGGAAGAATAATTAAATGAAATGATATGATATAATTATTAACAGGAAAATAATGTTTTGTTTATTTATTGGGGAATGGAGAATTTTAATGGAATTACGTTTCACTTGCCTTTGACCATGGAAATTGAATTAATTAACTATTTTGATTAGTTATTTTTGAAAAAAAAAGTTCAGAAAATTCCACGTATGCAGCTCTCTATAGCTATCTAAGGCCGGAAGAGGAATAATTTTGAAAGACTTTTATGCATTAAATTGGTTACGGAATTAAATAATTAAGATATGGTTCATTTTATATATTTATTGAACAAAAAATTATTTGTATTAAAAATTGAAATGCATGTATGAAAGTGAGATCATGCAGTCTTCGTTGTTCATAAAACACAATAAATAAAACTTCAGTTACAGAATTAAAATACATAAAGCAGATGTTATATTATCATTTCCTATAATCTGAGTATTTGTTATTCTTTTAAGTTTCTTTATAACTGATTCTTTAACAGAAAGATCGTATTTATCTGTTTCTTTAACTGAAATCATATTATGTTAATAACTGACGATAAAAACTACATAAAAAATGAGTGTGTAGCTGGAAAATATCAATTGAATAATACAGGTTTTTATTACTTCCGTATGTTTAAGGGGTAGTAAAAATATTTTGAGATCCCTACTCGTTTCCGTCTATATAAGAATTAAAAAAATAAATAAAGGCTCATTTCCGCCTATTATTTACTGTTGATCTTTTCAGTAATTTCTAAAAAAAAAAAAAAAAAAAAATCTCCTTTTAGCATTAAAAAAACCGTTATCATCTATTTGTTGAAGTTTTTATTCCATGATTGTGTATTATAGCAAGGTCGGGAGTATAGACATTACGTAAGATATCTGACGCATTCTTCCTGGTGTTTTATTTTGCGATTTAAATACGGTATCTGTTTAGAACGCTTCCTATAAGATTATTTAATAATAAATAATAAACCTTTAATAAAAATTAAACCTTTCCTCTAATTCTTTGGGGCAATTTTATTATTTTTTTAACTATTTATTTTTAGAGAACCTGAGACTTTTAACGTTAAAAAAAAAAGGATAAAAATACTTCATTTCTGCACCATCACTTTTAAACGATTTTACTTCTCAGAGAGATGATGGGCAGAATTAGAGGAACATATTTCCAAAGATTTTGTTTTCTTTTAACATTCCTGTTAAATGTCTTTTCTTTCATTTTCTTAAATTTGCCATTTTGAAGGATTTGCCATTTTATTTCAATTTAGGCCTTGAACAATTATTGTTCAAATATCTAGTTCATTTTTATGGATAATCCATAGTTGTCATGACATTTAATTTCGCTGACAATCTGAGTTTCATCTATTGCTAAATAAAATATTAGCATCACCCCTTTCACCTTTCTTCGGACCTCCCCCCTACTTAGGAGCAATCATTCCGAGCACATGCGCAGAAGTTCAAAGAGTCTTATATGCGAATACAATATATGGAAGCTAGGAAGTGAAACTTAAGCAATTATGGTTAGCATTGATCGATTTAGGTCTCTTACAATCCAAGGCCATCCATATAAGGATTTTGGCTCATTTCTAATGAATGTATTCATTTCTAGTGAAGACAGGAGAATCGAAAAGGACAGAAATCTCTTTTTGTGAATGAATGATATGAAAAGAAAAAGAAATGATTTGCTATTTTTCAATATCAAACTCATCTTTAGAAAAAATTTCATGCGCTGGCATAAAAATTCGAACTTTGTCCCAAATGACATTTTCACAATTCGAACACCCATTATATACTCAAAACGTGTTTAGTAGCAATTTCAATGTTTGTGGCTGAGGATAGATATATATTTCAAAAAATATTAATATCTAAAATGTTTTGCTTTAAACGTTCAAATAAATTAAGCTATGATATTACTAATTGATGACAAATGGGTAAATGCTGTGGTAAATTTCCAATTAAGCAGATCAAGCAGCTAACTTCTTCATGCCACTAAATTGAAGAAGGCTGCTAGCAGGTCATTAAAAAAATGTCATTGAACTTTGCTCTTAAAAAAATGGTTTGAAACTCCAACAATTTGAATTATGAAATATTGGAGCAGCTATGCTTGGGCACGTTAAATTACTAATACCATTAATTAAAGTATGATAAGTCAGTTTTTATAATACATAGGGCATTAATAATACACAAACTAACACTTTCTTATTCGATTCGATAAGTCTTGTAAAATAGTTATTTATAACTTTATAATTACTTGAAAATTACTACTTTTTATAATTTTTCATTAAAAAATATGTTATAATATTTTTATAATAGGAAATATTTATAATAGGAAATCATGAACTAAAAATAACGATCCGTTTATTGAACGTTTTGTTCTAATTTTTCATGAGATATATATTAAAAAAAAGGCATGAATATAAACACATATTTTCACAAATTTACTAAAATAAAAAATATAAAATAAAATAACTCTCAAAAATGTTTATTAAGTGAAAAATCTGTTGAAATGAGAAATTAAGTGGAATAATTTGGCGATGGTTGTAAGCATGTTTGTTACTGGAAGTTTTCCTAGTTATAATCCAAATTAAAAAAATCTAATCTTTGTGTAGAAAAATAAAAATCTGCGATTAATTTTTAATGCAACTTTTAACTTAGCCATTTCGGATATGATTACATAAATGAAACGAATATGTGATTCAAAAATAATACATTAGAATCGCTGGAAAATCTTAAACAGAAATATATTTTAATTTCTATTGTTTATGAAGTTTGTCGCAGTCAAGATGCATATTAATTACGCCTTACCAGTGATGTTCGATTCCAATAGATATTAACAGCCGTTAAAAATAACCAAATGCTGATTTAATGCACCTATATATAAACAACTTTATGTATCCATCCCTGATGAAATTTGGTACACGTGGTCTTCCAGATAAGGTAAAGATCACTGTCAAGTTTTGATCTTTAATTAACTTTGCCAATAAAAGTTAATTATAGCATAAGTAAGTTCTTGACGCTTTCAGTTCTATCTACCTAAAATATTATTTCTCAAATATGAATTTTAAACTGTCTTTTTTACGCTGTAGTAATACAAATTTCATTTTCATACAGTTTTTTTTTTTTCCTTTCTAATTTGGATTTTTTAAAAATTTATTTTCAAATACCATCTATTATAATGGTTTAATTATTATGAAGAAACACTGAATTACATTGTTCCATCAAATTCCCAGATGATAAAAGATTCCTTCAAATTTTCTGCTGGTATTCTTTTTTTAATCTAAAAAAGATGCTATTTCTAGATACTAAAAGTTACTTATGTTGATTAAATCTATTATTTCAGAATTTTTTAACTACTGTTAATATTTATTTCGATCTCATATTATTTTCAATGTGTAATAATTGATATGCATCTTGACAATGATCGAGTTGTTAAACAATGATAGCTAAAATGGTCTTAGCTAAAAGGTTGTTTTATCTTCGTATTTCGTATCGTATTACTTCCTCGTATGCTAAGTATCATGTAAAGAGAAAAAAATTGAATTCGTCAAAAAAAATTGCAGTAAATGTTTTGACTATTTTCCACTTTTTAAACATATCTGAGTAATAATAATAATAATAATAATAAATTGGCAACAAATTAGCCTATTTATCCTGAAGTAAGATATTGTATTTTTGCGTCTGAACGAAATCAATTAAAAGAATGTATGTTTTACTGTCAGAATACAACTGAACAGAATGCTTACAAAATGTAAAAGTCTAAACGGATAAAATTTGACGCACATGCTTATCATCTAAATTGTAGATCCATACCAAATGTTCAGCGAAATCAATAATCAATGTAGCATACACGACAGCTCATTTATTTAAAAATGTAATACTTAAGTACAGATGATTTTATTTACACTTTTAATATCTTATAAATTTATATCAAATTTTAAACCAAATCTTTCAAAGGATCGACCATTTATCTGCCTGTACTACGTGTAAACGCAATTACTTAAATAAATAAAATTTAATATATGACTTGTGGCTACATTAATAATACTAAGCCAAAATTTGATTTTAATCAATTTAAATAAGACACTAAAAAAACACATATCCGATTTTCAGAACTAAGTAATATGTATGGATCAATCACCAAAGAAAACGCATACTACATTTTATAATAATATTAGATTCTCGCAAACATCTACATTTCGTTAATACGGTTTGCCATACTTCACTGCTTCCACAATTTTATATGCGGGGTGGGTGGAGAAAAGGGATTCATGTACCTTTTCATAACTGAAAGAGCGAAAGTTTTGGAGAGGCCTTTACAATTAGTTTGTAACATCTTTGAATAATTAGGTCTGTCGCATTCCAAAATAGATTCCGCTAATATTTATCTTTCTTTTGATCACTGATATTTTCCATAGAATACCCTGAAAGTTTGGTGTCAAAGGTTAATTCCCATATTTCTTTGAATTGATATAAAAATTGGATCTGAACAATTGAAATTTCAAGATTATTAAATCGTTTTACATGAAAAAATTATTTCAATGACATTTTTAAATGAATTTTTCGTCAAACTTGCTACCAAAGAAAATTTATTTTGTTTCAAGAGACATATAATGATTTTATAAAAGTATCATGATTGGACTATTTACTATCCTGATATGTAGTATAATATTCTCAAATCAGGACATAAATTAAAAAAAGTTCCTTTAACTTAATAAAAACTAGGTGCTTTAAAAAATAGCTTTTCGATTTGTCATATTATTCTATAATTCTTCTAACGAATCGTAATTGTTCTTATTACAAGACATTACAAAAACAGAAGTTGAATATCATTTAGAGAATTCAATGCAATAGCATGTTTTTTTGCAATTCGTTTTAATACTTCATAAATTTTAATAGGGGCAACATGGACCGATTTGTCGCTAGCAAATGATATTGTCTTCTCATAAAGATCATGCTATCATTGCTTTTCATGCTCACAATTAGTTAAGTACTTTTCTGTATAAATGCTTAAAAGTACAACTAAAATGTTCAAGATACTAATATAACTGAAAACTATTTCATGTCGCGAAAGACGCGACCTTTTTCAAAATGCGGAACATTTTAATTCCAAAGAGAGTTGTTTGCGTCGCAGGCTATTGTTCTGTCGTTCGCGTGAAAGCTGTAGTTTGAGTATCACGAATGTGCAGAATCGGGGGTGAAAAGAGGTGGGAAAAAAAAGGGAGAAACTTTTGCGTCAACACCCAACTTGTAATGGATTCCTCATGTTCCATTTCCAAGGCATTGATTACAGTCATTAAATTTGTCTAATAGGATTTTCAAGTAATTTGCAATCAAATTTAATTACGGAAAATTAAATTTTCTAATAAATACGAAACCTTTTGGAAAATGAGATGGGTAGTTCTTTTCGTTAGAAAATAATGACAAGATCAATGAAAATGAAAATGAGTCAAATAGGTAAATACAATTATATACTTAATTCACACGCATTAAAATTTCTTTATTGCTTAAAAAGTGTACTTTTCTTTAAAAAAAAATTTTTTTTTTTTGGCATATATTGTAGTAAATAATTAAAAGTGGATTTTAAAACTCCAAGTAATGCATATTCTGAAGTTCGCATTATGAGGGGAAAGAAAAAAAAGGTGCATTCAGTTTCGTATTTTTCAGTTTCATATGCAGAATATGCACATTTTTAAAACATGATTCATTTTCTGAACTTTTTAACTCTTTAATACGTTGATGGACAGTAACGCTCTCAGGCACCAAGCTCATGAAAATAATACGACAAAATGCTGTGCGACATAAACGGCTTAAGCTGTTCTGTCATGTCACATAATTTTATAATTATGATTTGTGACGCTATGCCTATAGTCTTTGTATGAAATTTAGTAGCATCTCAGCAGGCACTGCCACTAAGGTTGTTCTATCCATCCGCTTGTTAGAAGGCAATTTTTTTTCTGGTGCATACTATGTATTAAATACTTTCAGGACTGAGACTAATTTAAGAAAAGAAATGAAGCATCTGTTTCTTTCTTATTGAAAAATTTGTCAAAACTTATCCTCAACTACAAAAATTCATGCAAAGATTGATGAATTTGATGGGAACTCTATTACCAAAGAAAGGTTAAAAGTTATCCTTCAAGGCCCTAGAAAGTAATCTTAAATGGACGAAACCTTCTTGAAAACTTCCAAAACTCTAAGCCTTATCAGTGCTGCCCATTTTAAAGTTGTCCTTTGAAGTGAATTTACTCGTAATCATTTGAAGAAAATGGGACATCAGAAGTAAAAGCTTGTTTATTTCTAGAAAAGATAATTTTAAACTGAAGAGAAGAATAATAAAACCTAATAGAAGAAGAGAAGACTTATAGTAACTGAAAAAAGAAGTGTAAAAGTATATTAACTCAACAAATTTGTACATCTAATCACACTTCTCTGTTGAGAAGATTGATTAGTTGGATGTTAGTTTAAGTATCGAATAATTTCTGTAATTACTGCCATTCATTTTTAAATGTTGAATGCGTTTTGGTCGATCATCTATCAATGCTATATTCGAAAAAGAATGGAAATTCTCACTAATAAATTTTCTAATAAAACTCTCTAACAATAACTCTAATAATTCTCTCTAATAAAACTCTCTAACAATAACTCTAATAATTCTCTCTAATAAAACTCTAATAAATTTTTTTGTGAAGTTGGTATAGTAGTATGTTTTATATTCGGATATATTATAATTTCATTATATGTTCCAATAATTCATTTTAAACTTTCTAAATTTTATAAATTCATTAATAATTCATTTAAGTTGAGATTTAAAAATTATTTTAAAAAGTAAATACATCAAATAATCTACCTCCACTTAATCAAAAAGCTATTAATCAAATTCAAGTATTTTGAAAACAAACTAATTTTATTTAAGAATAATCTAAATTTAAAAAATGTTTTATTAAAATTATGAGGATTTTTTTAACAAGTGGTGATTCTTCTACTGTAAAGATTGAGATGCTGTAAACTTTATGATTTTAATCATTAATGCCTTTAGATTATCCTAATTTCTTTCTCCTAACTAATTTTGAGTAACTTAATAACTAGACAACTAAGAATAATAATTAAATTTGTGACTTTACTCAGGAAAAAATCAACAAATATGACGCTGTGAAATAATTAATAAATTTTAATTAACAATTAGACTTCAAATAAATTTTCTCAATTTTTAAAAAAAGTTTTGCTTACGAATCTTTACAGCAGTGCGATTTGAATAATAAGATATGAAATTTTAAGGTTACAATAAATATCATTATTAATAAGTTATTTTCGAATTTACTTACAAAAATAACTAAGAATACTTTTTTGTAAGTAATTATTTCTAAAATTTAAAACTAGTGAAAAGAATTCTCTTTCAGCAGAAGAATGCTTTAAACTTAATTTCCAATATCAGCAAAAGTTAAGAGGTGTTATCGGAAAACAATGCCTTTTTTCTTTCACAGCAACGGAGCGGATGTGCAGCAGAAAGAATATGCTTCGTTACTGCTCATGCGCAGCTGTAAGGATTTATATTATTCCGCATCATATTTAATTATTTATTTGTTTTCTTTTTCTGTAAAAAGAAGTTTATCTTTTTTTTCTATATTTGATTTTAAGTTTAAAAGCTTTAAAATGAGATTTAAAGAGAATGAAGTGAGATTGTTAAGTACGCTAGACTTCAGTCCAAAAATAAATAAACCAGAAATTATATTTATGCACTGAAAACTGTTGGGATTTTAAAGATCCGCTATAGCACGAAGTATCTCTATCGTTAATCATATACAACAGATAATTTTAAAAAAACCTATATTTTCAGTAACATTTTTGATCATATTATTGGAATATTTTATATAAGTTAAATGATATAATGTCAATTCTTTGTTTTTGAATTCAGTGAACTCTCCAAAACAATTGCCAATGATATTCTGAGCGGAGTTATGTTAGAACCTAACAATGATGCATTTCTGTATTTCTACTCAACTAACATCATATCGAAGTTAAGATAATTCTAAAAAAATGCAGAGATTTAACATTACAAATTTATTTTATGAATAGATTTGCTATGCTATGAATATTAATTCTCTGCTTCTTATTGAAGTTGTGGTTGTATATTTGACAAGCAATCATATCCTATCTTGCTGCTTTATAAGATAAATAAAAATTAATAAATTCTTCTTTAGATACACTTTTACAGCACCGAATTCGCTGGGAGTTGAGGATCAAGTAGTTCTTCTTTTAACAACAGCTCGCTAAATTAAAAATTACATGGATTAATATCCGTACTGCAAGTAATTTTTATATCTCTAATCGTAACGCAATGTACATGGAATGTAAAAAATATACAGATACCTGCACATTTCTTAAACAGCTATAATTTGAAGAAGCATAAATTAATGAAATAAAAATGTATTTAACTTTATATGTGTGTGTGTGTGTGTTGCAGGAATAGCTTATATGCACACAGTAGCAACAGTTTGGTATATTATCATTTATTATTATTATTTTTAAATAAAAATTATTTGTAATTTCAGAGACTTGTAATGTTTTAATATGATATCGCAATTAAACACACAAATTTTTGTGATTGAAATATCATTTTATTTAAAGAAACTTTTAATTACTATTGTTATTAAAAATGTGAGCAGCATGTGGGTAATACAAAAGCATTGGAGTGTAAAATCATCAGTAAAATGATTAGATTATAGGAAAGATGATTTTGAGATAGATAATCTTTTAGTTAAGAGTAATAATAAAAGTGTAATAATAAAAAATAGTTAAATTATTCGTGTGAAGAAACAAATCTGCATCACCAAAAATATGTAAAAGTGTTTCTATTGCACTTAAATTAAAATCTAACAAATTAATTGTCCCACCCAAACCCAAATTAACTATATTTTTAATAAAATTCCAATAATAGAATCGTGAAAATACGGTAGCTGCAAATGATTAAATAAATATTAATACAACTACAAAATCTAAATTTAACAAGCAACAAAATTACTTTATCATATACCAATTAATATTTTTCTTAAGCAATTGGAAGGTTTCACTTGGTTTTCGAGCTAATAAAAAAATAATGATAGAAAAAAACAATTGCATTTTTCGACCGATAATTTCCTTAAATGTGTATCAGCTACATTAAATCCTTCGACAACGCCGAAGATTTCGAATTAATGTCTATTTCAGCATTGAGCTCCATTTATCTTTTTGCAGCTTCCCGAACTGTAAAACCCCCCTTTAACTCTCAACACGATTAACCCTAAATTCCTTTCTCTTTTAATTCCCCAAAAATGGAAATCCACAAGTTCTTAAACAGACCCTTCATTCTCCACCCCCCACCCCATCCACTTCCAGAACAGCTCAGGAAATTGATAGGCGGTAATGCAGCGGTATAATACTTGGAAGAAAATTTTTTATGATACCCGTTTCGGCGCATATAACTTTTTTTCCTCTTTCGCCCTACTCTGCGAGACATTCTCTCCAAGCGATATCGATAATACGTCAAATGATACTGACTTGAGTCCGCTTTTGCTACAATTGGCAAGATATCGCCAATACCTTTCCCGCCAAGTACTTTGAGCCGATTCGGAGAAAACGAGGCGATCTTTTCAATCTCGATATACACACAAACAGCCTATATTTCGGCTCGACTGGAAAGCGCAGTATTTTGGGCATCAAGTGATTCAGTATTAATTGCGCCGCATTTAAATTAAGACATTTTCCCGGAGTGCCGCTGGAAACCAGCCCCCTCACTATTGATTGGGCGCAAGGATTAAACTTCCCCCCACAGAGGTGCCCCTCTCTCAGGCTCTTATATTGTATCTTGCTCCACCCTCTCGTTTCCCCTCACCCTACCCCCTCAACGATCCCGACGCAAACGCCGCGTGCTCTTCCCAGTTGCGTCAGAGAGTTCGAAAACACCGGTCGTAAGAGAAGGCGGTCTACTTCAGTTCTCGTCTGCGTGGAACAGCGTGTTGCTGTTATTGGGTTCGCTTTTGATTTTCTGTTTTCGTTATTATCGTTTGCTCCGAGTCCCAGTGAGCTTCGAATTTAGGTTATTTTGGAGAAAAAATTGTCGTTTTGTGTAACGCAGTCTGTACTCAAGACTTTTAATGTTGTAAGAAAAGTTTTCTGCCAGAAAGTTTCGAATCTTTTTCATTTTAATACATCAACAACTTTTCTCGAACAGATCTTGTTATTAGCACTCTTTCTTGAAGTAATCAAAAATAATGTAAAGAGAAGAATTAATGAAATAATTAAAACTCTTGATCTCAACTTGAATAATTAATTAGAATAATACAGATGAAATGAAGATAAATTATTTCAAGGAATTTTTTTTCTGAATTCAAGTTTCAAAGAATTTGGATGTTTTGTACGTGCAGTTAGAATCTATGTCGAAATTAACCTAATGGTAAATGGTTTATTAAAATGTTTCGAAAATAAAATTTTGAAGAGGAAATAAGGGCTGATTAAAAGAAAATTACGCTTAATATGATTGAGTTCTAGCTTGGAAAATTATTTTGGATAAAAAGACTATGAAAACAATGTCTTTGTTCATTTATAAATATCTGAATCAAATTATCCAATGGCTTTAAAAGTTGCTGGTTCCAGTAGGATCTGTTGTTAACTCTCGAGGAACAAAAACAGAGACTCTTCTGGAGTTCTTACGGTTATTTTCTAACAATAAATTCAAATCAAATTGTGCATTTCTAAGGCTTTCTGATGCAAGAATACTACATGATGCAACAGGCCAACGGCTGTGGGTCTAATTCACCATCACCTTTCCAAAATCACCACCAACTGCACCAACAGCAGTTGGCATCTCCTCCTATACAACTGCCAGCCGGGACAGCACTGAGAACGTGGCATCCACATGTATATGCCAAACCACCTAGACACCCAACCCCTCATTTCATAGCAGACATTCTTGGATTTCGAGAACAATCTCCAGAAAGAACGACCACCAGCTATTGTTCAGTGACTGCCACTCCACCACCTTCTCAAGAGCCTCTCATGACGATGCCCATGTTGAATGGAACATGCTTACCAAAGCAACCGCTGATACATCACCATACAGCAGAACTCAGGGCACCAGTTGAACAACCATTGAATTTATCATGCCCAGACAGTAAAAAATCATCGCCGTTCTCAAATACACCTGTATCTAGCTCGTGTTCTCCAACAATAGCTACAGCGGACTATGAAGCAACCCCTATGCCAAACAGTGCATCTGTTTCAGACTCTATCGTTGTTCCGAACGTCGTATGCAAACTCAGACTGGATCTGGCGCAAAAGCCAGGTACTCCGCCGAATTGCAATCCAATCAGGACATCTCCTGTGAATAGCAATTTATGTATTAGACCTATTTTGAGGAATGATGAAAACTTAGTTAATAATACCTGCCAGAAAGATGGGGTGCAGATGACTGGAACAACGGCTGGAATCACTAATCCTTTGGCCATCTCAGATAATAATCAAATACCACTGAAAGGTAAGCCATTTTAATTATCACAAAACATTAGTTATAAGTTAGTTCCTAATTGTGTGCTAAATTATAGCTTCCCATGAAGGAAATAGTTTGTAGACAGACACAATAATAAGACTAAAAAAATTAAGAAATGAAAAAAAAACTTATGTATAAATCTGCATTCTAAGAAGTATAAAGAACAAAAGTAAACTATTTCGAACCAGATAGCAGCAAATTTAGTAATCTGTAATCTTATCAACTATAATTGCAAAGAATGATTAGTTATTTCGCATATATCACAGCACCTTTTATTTCCAATTATGCAAGCAGCAGCCCATATTATTATTAACATTAGTTTTGCTTGATTAACGATAATAGCTTTAAAAGTAGATTAATAGTCCAAACAGATAAGATTAAAAAGCATTTAGTATAAAAGGTTGAATATTTGCTGCTGATTCATTATTTGTGCGATGCGGGTAGATGTTTGACCTCTATACATGAGTTGATTTCTACAAATCCGTCGGTAACATAAATTACTTACTAGCTATGAGTTTAGAAATAATTCACTTATTTTTTCTTTGCGTTACTTCAGATTTCTGACTTGATTTAGACAGATAATTGAGAGTTGAGTGTCATTTTTTTCTCGATCGGAAAGCTTAATGTGAATCGTTGATAAAAACTACTAGAAAATGATTTGGATTTGAAATATGCGTCTACCAAGAGTAAGATAAATTGCTCGTTAGTTATTTAACATTTAATGCGTTAAATTCAGAAGAGAGATTTTGAATCAAAATTAGCTTTACGATTCATTCAAAACCGATGTATTATACTTAAATCGATTCATACATAAAAGTTAATGAATCAATAAAATCTAACTATTAATTTATTAAATTCTCATGAGTATTGTGATTTGAAAAATGTCACTTATGTAAACATTCGAAAATTTTCATCTTATTTATTTATGAAGAGTAGATCAGAGCATAATGGAACCTATTTCCATTATGCTCCGATTATTATTTTGTGTGGAAGCATCACGTTATATATAACATTATTTTACTATTGGGTATCATTTTTATTATACCCAATAATAAAAATTATTGCATGAACTAGAAAAATTAAATATATAATTAGATTGAAGAAATAATCTTTTAAGCTGTTACCCTTTATTCATTAAAAACTAGATTATTTTTGAGTTTTACGAATCTCACTTAAAAAAGAAAAGCTTTTTAATTTATGAAAGAAAGGATCGGCTAATTTATAAGAGCTAAAATGATATTAGTGA
>JAPMOQ010026930.1:741822-808034 GCA_026543055.1 Argiope trifasciata | reverse complement strand
ATACATTAAATAATTAGAAAATAAATTTGTACTAGGATAAATTTTTCATGGAATTTTATAAATATTCACATAATTTTTGTATTTTCAATGCTTTAATTTCAATCTTTTTGAGTATGTGGTTTAATAATTTAAAATTTGCTTTGAGGTTTTAAAACTCTCATGCTAGAATGGCATGAAGATTAAGGAAAAAAAATTCGACTTATTTGCCTTGCTAGATGACTAAATGCAATTCAAAACTGCTAAATCTAGAAGTTGACTGACTAGAAAACTCCTGGTATAGCATTAAAATCATGGTTAATGAAATAAACGGATAAAAAAATAAGTAAATAAATTGAGCAATTTTGAATGAATAATGAAAATTGAATAAAAATTTTAACGTAGATCATATTTGTGAGATATACCCAAAATTAGCTTTCATTAGCATTCATTGTCATAAATCTATCAAATTAATACAGCAATATCCCCTAATGCCAATAAATCAATATCTCCTAACACCAATGCAGTAATATTCTTTAAATTATGAAAATGTAGTGGAAGTCAACTGATAAAATTATTCTAATCTTTTTCACTCGCATGTTTTCTGTCAGTCGCCATTCAAGACTGTGCATCATTTGGACATTTTATTTATTTATTTACTTAATTTTAATTATTAAAAATACCTACAGAATGTTAAATATATATATGTATTCATTTTTCAGGTAAACTCAACTTAAAATAATTGTATGCATTTATATTTGGTGTAATAAGCAAATTCATGTATTAAGTGAATAATTATGTATCGAATTATCTTTCCGAGTGCAAATGGTTAAAATATCTTTCCAATTGTTTATATCCATAATTTTTCCATAAAGTTTATTCTGATATATTTTTAGTTAAATTTTGTAGTTTGAATTTTAATATGAATCTACAAAAGTTAATAAAGAAAATCATATATCTTCTTTGACTGGGCTTACATTCGTATTTTAGTCATGCGAGTAGACTCCACGGATTCGAATTTCTTATGTAGTGAAGAAAAAGGTTCCACTGAAGCAATGAAACGTTCCATTCGAAGTATTACTCTTTCTCGTTCCAGAACTCACATTCATTCGTTATTGCGCCCACAGAATCGCATCTTTTCAAATTTGGTAACATTCAACATAAAGAAGAAATGATAAACCAATAAAAGCTTCTCCCTCTTCTTATATTGGAACCGACTGTTTGTATAGGAAGCGAAAAATTTTGCCAAACTTTCTTTCTTCAAAGGTTGAAAGAAAATAGTACCGAGAGAGAGAGAAAAAAATAGTCTTTGGAAGTCGTAGCAAAGAGCGATCTTCTGAAACCTGAAACCTTAGAAAAGAGTTGGAACCGTCATACTAAACGCTTTGTTGTCACGAAGTGGAAAAGTTACTGTCGCTTCCACTTCTGTCTTGACAACTAAGCAATCAATTGACTGTAAAAAAGGCTTTAAATATTTATATATTTGCTTTGAAGCAAGAAATAACCTTTGGTAACAGAATTCACTTTGTTCTAAGTGAACATTTCGTTTTAGAATTTCAAAATACGCTTTATAAAGCTTTAGATTGATAAAGTAATTACAAATCAATTGTCGTTAATAATAACAAATCAATTTGTAAATTATTAGTTAATTATTCCAAGGTAACAGGTATTTAGATTACTGGAACAATAAAATCGCGGGCAACCCATTTTCTTCGTTTTCAATAAGCACTTTATTTTAAATTTTCGAAGCGTGTTGTATTTAGACTTAAGTATGTAAAATAATAGTAACCAGACTTTTTTTAGAAGCTGTTAACTATTAACTTATTCAAGAAAAACAAAATTTCAAATCCGGTATTATAAAAGATGAAAATTTTTTGAAGATAAATTACCTTTTTTGAAGATAAAATCCTTATAAATCTCTCTTTTTTTAAATAATTGTTTAAATCTTCTGGGGAAAATTTTCGACTGCTTCCAAACCTTTCCCTGTCCTCTTCACTCATTATAATATCAAATTCTGTAAAATAATCTTTTTAAAAAAAAACTATTGTTGTCTAAATAGTTTCAACTTAATTAGTATATAATTTCAATAAGCAACAGTTATATGCTGCCGTCATTGTCATGATTAAAATTGAAAATTGTGGGATTACGCATTTTGATCTAACTTACCAGGCAAAAGTATCGAATTCGAATTAGATGAGTGAGATAAGTATTGATCGAAAATTATAAAATAAGCGTATCTGTTATTTTCTATTTCCGTTAATGTTAATGCATATGCTTTTGCGTCATGCTTCATATTATTTGAAGTAACAGAGTATACATTTTGATCTCTTCCATTAATCCGATTATAGTCAAAATTTAATACTAATGTACGATTTTGTGACTAATTCATTTTTATAGCTTCTTGTTATGTTATCGCATTCGTTAACTCTTGTATAGAGAGATGTCAACACTTTAAGAAATCAGTCGGAATGTATTTAGTATCTTGCATTTCTTTGTTATCACAATCCTTTAGAGCACGTATAGAAAAAATGGAACGATAGCTTACCTTTAACGAATTTCATTTAAGAATTCTATTATCAGTGTGATATTAATATGCATTATTACGAGTAATTTGATGCTTCTACTTTCAGATTATTGAGTCGAAAACAACACATGAATAAATTTGTGGGAAAAAAAAGGCTATAGCTTACTTTTAATGAATTTCAGTTGAGAACTTGATACAAATCTGCAATTCTAACCGGATTTATATTTGTCATTTTTATACTATTTTTTGGCATATTATTTCTTATGTTTTTAAGTTAGTGTTCACATTCATACAAACAGACACAAAAAAATGTCCAATATTCTACCAAAGCAAATAATTCTTGCAGTCAAATTTACTATATAATTAATATAATTCATTCATCTAATTACTTCTGTTTCTTAACTATTATTATCGAGATATATTGATAAACAAAATAATTCCTAACGCTTTTTTTTTTCAGTCCCCAAGAAAATCTGAAATGTAGAAATGTATCAAATTTCGTTTATGGAGAAAATAATCCTCATTTTCATCGTTTTTCCACCGCCGACAACGTGATCTAATTCCTACATGGATTGTTTTATAGAATTTCTGAAAATCAAAAACATCACAGATTCCACCCAACGCCACTTATTAGAGATTTATGGCTCCCCTAAACCAAACACATTTCAAAACTCTTGTCCACTTCGCCAGCTTAACAGCACTTCTAAAAAGATTTCCACTATAATAGCAATCAAGAAAAAATAAATAATACACCTGCTTCTTTCGTAGCCCCCCTTTTGATTCCACCTCCCCTGTTAATACCCCCCCCTTTCTGCTTTCTCTTATTCCCCCAACCTGCCCAGAATTTCTTTCATTCTTCCTTTCTACGGCACCATGTAGGAAGAAGAGAGGACTTAGATCTGTTCTGTCTTCGGTAGCAAAACCGTAGGAAGATACACTCTCTGAGGGAAGCTGTGGGGTATCTGATTACAAAAGAAAGAATCAGATATATATTTTTTTATTTCTGCTGTGGTCCATCTATTCCCACGGGCTTGTCAGAATCCTCAGAGAATAGAATCCCTTTTCTCATGTCAGGATTGTAATTGGTCCGTAGTGGTTCTCCAGGCAGCAGTTGTTCCTCCAAAATGGAGGACTTATTCAGTGGGTGGAAGGGAACTGAGAAAAGCAAGTGTAAAAGGCCTGGAAGAAATTCTTCGAAGCTTCCCGAAAAGCTTTATTTTTGAAATTCAAAAATAAGGATAGGAATTTAAAAGTTAGACTCTTAGACAGTTGGTTCTTCTCCGTGAATAATGTAATATAATAATTATAAATCAAAAACATTTACTGAATTCTTATTTCCCATCGAATTTTTATTTCTTACTGTAATTGTTTCATAAAAGAAAGGATTTTTCTATGTGCTGAAAGGGAAAACAAGTCCATAGACCTTAAAGGAATTTGCCGAAGCATTTGAAGAGGCTCTATTTTTTGAGACTGGAAAACAAAGATTTGATTTCGAATGTTAAAAAGAGGTTTGAGGTGATTAGTTCTTCGAGATGACCATTTTTTTTTCTTGTGTGATAAATTAATTATAAGCTACATGCAACTGTTGAACTCTTATTTCTTGTTGTGGAATTTTTATTATTATTCTTTGTATAGAATGAAACGGGGAAAATAAATGTAATTCTTTATTTTTGAAATTCGAAAATAAGGCATGGATTTTAAATGTTAAAAGATTGAGGCTTAAGTGGTTAGTTCTTAGTTCTTCTTTGAAATAAAGTAAGTGATAAATTAGTTATATATTAAAATTCTAAACTGAATTATTCCTTTTCATCTTTAATTTTTATTTCTTATTGTAATTGTTTTATAAAATAGAGGATTGTTCTACGGGTGGAAAGGAAAAAGAAAAATAAGTGTATAAGAACTTGAAGGAATTAGAAGATGCTTTATTTTTTCAAAATTCAGAAACAAAGGTTGGATTTCAAACTTTAAAAAGATCGCTTAGGTGGTTAGTCCTTCTTTGAGATGTTTATATTCTGATACTTTAGTTTACACTCTGATAAATTTATTATTAGCTAAATGTGGTTATTGAGCTCTTATTTCCTATTATGGAACTGTTATTATTGTTATTATGATTTGTACGGAATGGGAAGGTGAAAATAAATGCAATAAGATCTGATAGGAATTCGGCGAAGCCCTCAAGAAGGCATTATTCTTGAAATTCGAAAATAAGGATTGGATTTTAAACATTAAAAGTTATAGACTTAAGCGATTAGTTCTAGTTTGAAGTAGTGTATGTGATAAGTTAATTATAAATTAAAGGAATTTTTGAATTTTTATTTCTTACTGTAATTGTTCCATGGTGATTCTCAAAGCAATAATTGTTCTTGCCCAAATGGAGAATTTTCTACAAATTGGAAATGAGAAATAAAAATAAATATATAAGACCTAGAAGAAATTCGCCAAAGTATTCGATGAGGCTTTATTTTTTGAAATTCAAAAACAAGGATTGGATTTCAGATGTTAAAAAGAGGTTTAAATTTGTAGTTCTTCTTTGAGGTGAGGATTTAGTTTTACTGTGATAAATTAATTAAAAGCTAAATGCAGCTGGTGAATCCTTATTTCTTATTCCAGAATTTTTTTTAATGTATGGAATGAAACAAGAAAAATAAATGTTAGAAGACTTGATAGCAATTCGGCGAAGCCCTCGAGAAGGCTTTATTCTTGAAATTCGAAAATAAAGATTGGATTTTAAAAGTTAGAAGCTAAAGATTTTTAAGAATTCACGATTAACAAGGTTTGCTTTTCTTTATTCCGCTTTTAGCATTTGGAACTCAAAAACTATTGAGGATTATTTTCTTTAACCACATGTATTGATATATCTGATTGATACATCGAATGATAAAATTTCGAGTTTTTAAATTTGTAATGGAAGTAGCTGTTAATTCAAAAGAGAAAAATCGCTTGGAGATTTATAAACATTACAATTGTTCTTTGTACTTCAATAAGGATTGAAAACACCACTAATGACTCTAATTGGATGTGTATCTAATTAAAATAGAATATTAATTCACACTTCAAAGTGGTAGTTGTACTAATGATTTTCTATTCATTCAAATTTTCTAATGATCGTCTTCCTATTTTTTAGATTTCTTTCATTATTATGAAACATAAAAAAGAAGAAAACATTTCTTATGTACAAATTAAAAATGTATAAAAAATATCTTTTTGTATCCTGTTAACAATGAACAATTCCAATCTAAGTTTCAGCTGAATAGTTTTAAGAGGTGAAATATTTTTGCAATGTAACGAGTCTGTTATTTCAAATTCTACTTTCTTGTCTTATCCATTTACAAATTTGTGTCTTTAATATGTTGTGTCAAATTCAGCCAAAATTAAGAAACACTTGTAATTTAAAAAAATGTTACTTCGTTAATCTAATACATATACATGATTTTGTTTGTTATTTCTTTCATGGCTTCCGTGTTGCTTTGAAACGGGCCATTTCAAAACAGAAGAGAATGGAAAAAATTATAAAGAAGTCTTCTTTACGACAAAACGTTTCTCGAATGAACGGAGTTCTTTCTTTCTTCAGTATAAACAATACTCATTTATCATAGTCTCAGGCAACATTCTTTTTTTTAACAGCTGGTAAATAATTACGACAAGTGTGGAGTGATCATCAGTACACATTCAAGTCTAATTAAAAAGGAACAATATTTAGATTTAGTAGAATGAGAAGATTAATTCACAATTAATTATCGGAAACTTTTTCAAAAGAAGAATATTTAAGGAAACGCAGTTGGATTTTTAATAGTTGTCCTTCGACTTTTCCAACTTCCTTTAACTGTTTTAGATGATACTTATATATTTATTTTTTTAAAGTTAAATATCTCTTCAACTTTTCTAAAATTAATAAGAAGTTGAACATAATCAGATTTGTAATATTAACGATATTTCTAATGACTTTGAAAATTTTTTAAAGACTTCTTATCGCTATGAAGAATTATTGAATGGAAGATAAAATGATCCATTTTAATTAGTAACCTCGATTTTATTAAAAGAAATCATTTTGATGAAAAAAACTAATGCCGTTTTTATATGGTAAAAAATTCCAAACGAGATGGAAAAAAAATGCACGTCCTTTTGATTTCAATACACTGTATATTAGTACTGATTTTATAACAAAATATCCAAACTAATAGTAATTTTTTTAATTTATATTTAATGTCGATCATTATTTTTTTTTTAATTTACTGAACAATTTAGTCAAGAATAAACAGTATTGACCAACTTCTGCTTTTCCGTTGTTTAAAACAATTACTATTTGTCGCAACAGAAAAAGTTAAAACGGTTATTAATGTTTTTCCGTCACATTCTTTTCACTTGGTTATTACTTCTATTCCTATGGTCCATTGCAAATGTAAATGCGAAATTATTAATATCGTTTAACAGATTAATTATTTGAAAAATATTTCTAAGATTATTGTTGCCAGTAATTTTCATTTTAAACCTTTAAAAGAATTTATTTTATTTATTGACAATTTTTTTTACTGTCGTTTAGTCAAACACATACATTATAAACCTGTTGCTGCATTTTCTAGTCGTTTACGACACTTATTATTTATCTCCACAGAAGAAGTTAAACAAACTAAAGTTTTTCCTTATATGACTTTGCACCCAGTTAATACCACGATTCCTATGGTCTCTTGAAAATGAAAGATAAATAAGTAATGCAGTATAAACGATTATTTCTTTAAAAAGATATTTCGAAGGCTTCATTGTTGTCCGAAATTTCCATTTTAAAGCTTTAAAAATCTTTTGTTGTTTATTGTTAACTAGCCGCCTTTGGCGACCAGCTGGTTCGCCATGAGTAATGCGTTCTAAAATTTTCAATTAAATCACATATTCATTAGCAAAAATTTAAGAAATAGTTAAAGTTAAAAGATTCAGTTATTAGTAGTTAAAGAGTCGGTAACTTTATTCGAAAAAACTTTTTGAGTTTAATGCTCTAACAATTTATCGATTATGCTTCCAAAATATTAAAAATGTTTTTTCGGTGATGTTGCCAAAATGTTAAATATTTTTTTTAAAGAAAGCGAAAAAGGGGAAAAATTATTGAATTAATGATACAGATATTACAAACGATTATAGAAATATGCCATTAAGTCGGGATCTCAATGCATATCCTGTCTAAATTCAACCAGGTTTACTGTAAATAAAGATAATTTATGGAATTAATGATATAGATATTGCAAACGATCATAGAATCCATTGCCTTGCATTTATTTTTTTAGAAGATATCTCATTTTATATTTATGTTATTTTATCCAGTCACATGCTGAAAGTTGTATTTCTTTAGATTTGATTTGCGATGATAGTTTTTTTTTTATTCGGCATTGTTTTATTTTATTTTATCCAGTCACGTGCTCAAAAAAACATGGTTAAAATATTTCTTTAAAAATTCGTTAAAAATAGAAGCTTGAGTTATACATTAAAACACTGATGTCATAAGTTCATCTCTTTTTAATTAAAAGCTAAATATTCTTCATTTTTTAAAGCATTTATAGGCTCGTGCTACATACTATGCAGCTATTTACTTCATTTAGACTTTTTTATAGATGTATTTCTATTATTAAACAAAGCTGATTTATTTAATTAATAATATTGTAAAAGTCACAAAAAATTCTTTGCATTTTCTTTTTTTTAAAAAGAAAAAACATATTTCATATTTATTTCATTTCATGCAGACACGTGCTGAAAATTGCATTTTTAAATGTTTAATTTACAATAATTATCTTTTTTTTAATTTGAGTTTTTATCTATCTGATGGCAACCTATTGATAAAAGATAATTTTTCCCCTTCCACTCGTAACGTGCTCCTGCAGATTAAATTTTATTGTTTTGTCCGAAATATATTGTTGAAAAATATAGTTGAAATGCTTCTTTAAAAATTCATTACAAATAGAAGCTTAAGTTAAATGTTAAAATACTGATACTATTAGAAAGCTAATTTTTTTATCTTTAAATTGATGTTAAAATCATGTTTATCCGATAATATTTTCGGAAGTTATAGCGGAAAAACTTCGAAATTTCGCTTAAATTTTAATTAATTCAAATTCTAATCAAAAATTCGAGAAAAGGGCTCCGAGGTGCACATTCCCGACCTCCAAGGTGTACATGTACCAAATTTGGTAGCTGTAGGTCCAACGGTCTGGCCTGTAGAGCGCCAACACACACACACACACACGCACACACACACACACATTGAGCTTTATTATAAGTATAGATTATTTATTAAACAGTTTTGCCAAACACATGCTGTTTTAACCCTCTTCTGTGTTTATTACTGGTTTACAACACTTATTATTAATCTCCACAGAAAAATGTCAACGTTAACTAATGTTTTTCAGTTAGCGTTTTCTCCCTGTTTATACCACTATTCCTACTGACCCTTGGAAATGTAAATGAAGATGAGTAATACAGTGTAACAAATTATTTCTAAAAAAATATTTCAAAAACCTCATTGTCCAAAATTTCCATTAAAAATTTTTTTTATTAAAAAACTATTGTTGGATAGATGCAAATTAGTTTCCTGAAGTTGCAATTTTTTTAAATTTTCAGTCTTTATGCAATCGTTACCTTAGTGCTGTTAAAATTAGCCTGATCAGAAATCCAAAGTCATAATCACAGGTGGTTAGATCCAAACAAGGCAATAAAAACATGTCAAGGAGATCCTTAATGCACTCCTTGGCAACGATGACACATTATTATCAAAAACCGACTCTAAGAATGATAAAGCAAGGTAATTGAACTAAGACATTTCAATCTCGAAGAAACAGATAAAGGAAAAGCAATGCAATTTACTTTTTCCTTTAAATGCCCCGCCGGCTCGTCTTTTGAGTCGCCTCGAAACACGCAAAGCAACTTATCAATTATCCATTTACACGAAACCCGGTATGAACTGATAAAAGCAATTCGCTTGTTAAGATCTGGTAAGGAGTAGCCCTTTTTAAAGAGGCCTTATTGTCACTTATCACGCCTTATCCATTCGTCTCTCTCTTAAATTGCCTCCTACTAAGTGATGATAATAAAAAAAAAAATAGAGAAGGGGGGAAGGGGAAGAATGAATAAAAAATAAAAGGTTACAGTTTGAAAAAACATTAAGCGGTTTTTCTGCAAACAAGAACTTAGAGAGTAGAGAAAATCACTTGACGTTATTTGGTATTCGGCAAGCGTCTCAGACATCTATAGGGTCTTGGAGTATTTATTCTGCCCTGCTCCCGTTTTCCCCTTTTTTACTCTGCCATTTCCCCATCCGTGTTTCCCTAGAGCCCTTCAATTCTTTCCTATCAATTCGCCCCCATTTGTAGGGTTGCTCGCCAGGATTTCCCGGTGCGTGTTCCTTCACGGTAATCCTCTCGCAGCGACGCCAAACAAGTCGCCAAGTTATGACAAAAACATCACGGATGAACATCATAGAAATATATATATACATATATATACGAACGTTCAGAAAATCACACAATACTTTTATGAGAATTATGGGTACCTTACAGACAGAATAAATCAAGGCTGTTGTGGTAAAACGGAAAAGAGCAGTTAATAAAATACATAGTAGAATCGTAGCATTTAAATATAAGAGTTGAAAGAGTAAAGATGGCGTTTATAAATTAGCAGACAATTTTTATAAATTTCATAAATAATTTACGAAATAAATCAATATTATTACATAACAGATACATTCTGAAAGTATATAGTAGTAATATAAACGTTTTTAGTATTAAAGAGAGTAATACATTGTGTAGTGGTTAAGTCTCTAAAACCTTCTCTTTTGATATAACAGATGTTATTACCTTATTAACATCAAGGTATACGTTACCAAGGTACACCAGTTTCTCATGGTGCTTCTTGGGGGTTCATTATTAGATTGTATTCTAAGCGAGTTTCGCGTATTTTCGTGCCTTGTGAAATGTTAACTTAGAAAATCATTAAATGATTGTTCCTGAAACCCGACTCTTATTTTTATCTACACCATAATGAAGTTATAAAGAGTCTCATCTCTCTACAGTTGTATACAATATTTCATAATTGTTTTGGATTATATAATATATTTAATGAATTTGCTCTTATGCTAAATTAGTATGAATGTTACTATAAATAATAAATTTGGTTCACTGGCATTATGTTTATTTATAGTTACTAAGTAAGTTATTTGATATTTAATTAATTGTAAAGAGGTCGGGAGGATCAGCATTACATAACAGGAAATATAGGAAATTATAAAGGCCATGAATTAGAGAAATTAAAGTCATCAGAACCATGCTTATATAAAGTTAACTTTAAATGTAACACTTAAAATGGTTTGATAAAACCATTCAATAGAATAAGTGTGATACAGTACACCTAACAGTGAACATATAAACGATAAAATTAATGATGAAATTAAAATTTCCCTTCGCTAACATTGTTATAGTTAAATCTCATTCTCAAAATTCCAAAAAATGTATTAATGTGTATTTATTTAAATCTAGAGTATTTTTTCTAACAAAGTTATATGGAAGCAAGATCCATTTTTTGAAACATTAAACAGTTACTATTTTCTGAAATAATAATAGTATTTAAAGCATAAGTAAATCTTCACATTTATGCGTAATTTCATTTAATCTGTTTATTTCTTCTGCTAAAAATACGAATCCTAACATATTGGTCTTATCTATCTATCTATATAAAAATGCAAACATATGTGGCACAGAAATAACTTTTATTATTTAGTGTCGAATGGAACTGTCAAATGTAAATAAATTTTCTCATATGAATTTCGCAGTTTCATTGAATCTAATGCTTCTTTTGGTTAACGAATAGAGCAGTAAAATATTATCAGAATTGTTCTGGAAATGGCTTGCATGTCACCAAAAAGTAGATTCCTTCAGAGAAACAGAATATTAAAAAGATCAAGAAATTGGTTTCTAGCAGAAAGTATAATCGACAGCAATATTAACCATTTCCAGAAGTGAAATCGTTTTGAACTCAACTATGAATACTGATGCTCATATTTTCCAAAACAATAATCTTAAAAAAATTATATTACCTTAAGGCTAAAAAAAACTATATTTTTATTTGATATCAATTTCATTTCTGTGCATTCGATTTTAATCATATTTCAAATGGAAGTAAAAACATTGTAACAATGTTTTTTTTTTTTTTAAAATACTGTGATGGAATTCATATTTATCTACCCAACATTCAATCTCGTGCTTTTGCCAATTGCATAATAGGATTTTAAATTTCACTTTTATTAATAAAATATGTTAGAGACAATGTGAGTAATTGGTTAGCATTAAAAATTTTAATACTAATTGGGTTATAATTAATTATAGCCAAAGCGATATCTAATAATAATAAACGATTATTCACGCTGACCATAATATATACATTTTTTAATTTCTTGTAAACTGATTTAATTGAATTCATATTTTGCAGTCATATGCAACTTGATCAAGAAAAATACCCTCCCCTATATTAATCTTTTAACAACAAAAAAGCAGGCTATAATCTGAACGAATAAACTGACAGAAAAAGGCAATCAATACATAATAATCTTTCTAAAATATATAATAATCTTATAAAAATTCGAGTTTATAGCACCTAAAAAAATTGTAACATTTAGAGAAAAAATACAAATTTCTCTTCACAATTGTCCCCATTTTCATTTAACTCCATTTTTTAAAAGTAAAACCAGGTTCTACATCTTGCTTTTACCCAACAACTTTATTCTAATTTCCCTTGCTTTGACCCTCCTGATTTCCTCACTCTCTCACTCTACAGAGCTGGCAGCTCGTTACGTGATATTCACGCATCTGTCAATAGCTTGTTAGGGATCCCCGTTAATAGAGATGGTCCCCCGAATTCAAATCCCCTCTGCGGAAGCCTCCCCTTTTGTTCGAAAGTCTAGACTTTCAGGCGTGGGTGAACCCCCTATCATCTGTCTGTTTCCCCTTCTGAAACTTCAAAGGAAATGAACCGCAGTTTCAATCAAAAGTGTGTGGTTAATCCTTCCGCACGGAATGTGCTTTCTTTTTGCGGGGAAAAAAACTGGGGTAGGCTGTGCTTTAAACATACCCAATGGATACGTAAGTAATAATACATTTACTTACGAACATATTGTATTGCCTTATAAAATCAGTTTACTATCCAGTTTTTATAAGTATTCTATATTCCTATTATATTGCGTCAGTATTATACAATATTCCTTAATACATACTGCAGTGAAAAGAATTCTGAAAACATTGATATGTTCTTATGTTACAATAAGTATAGATTAATAGGAAAAATATGAATGTCATGTGTGTGAAATTATCTTAATGCTTCCTTGTTTTACTGACTAGCCTCATTGCTTATCAATTCCCTCATGAAGTAAATTACTGAAACAATCAGTTTTCTATTTTCCTTTTTACCTAAGTGCATCTCTCTCCCACTCATTTTTTTTGAAGGTGTTTTATTGACATTAATATCTTCTAATACTGCAGCTTGGATAAATTTATTAGAAATATATGAATAGGATACATATAAAATTATTTAAATCTTCATTTTTATCATAGAATAACACCATTACTTATGAATGTGTTTTTTAAACCTTTTAACCTTATAACAGAATATTTCGTCATACTAGGAAGACATCTCGAATAGGCATGACATGTTTGTTTGTTTTCTGTCAAGGAGATTCAAAAAATAATACATGGATTACATTATATTTTAAATTGTTCTTATTCGTCAGAACATTGCATAGCTATACAGAAATCATTTCAAGTTTAATTTCAAACCCAATACAACGTTTTTCATGAAATATATTTCCTATATTTCCTCATATGCATGTGAATATTTTGCATATTGGTAATACCATATTTTGTATATTGTGTGTTTTCAAATTATGGCTAACAAGAATTTAGGCTATAATGGCTATTAAGGAAGAGAATATTTATGAAAAATAGTCTCAAAATTTGGAGATGGGCTGCGGTTTTCATCTACAAGCACAATACTTCCTTCTTTGATACCAAAATCATCCAGACTGAGGAAAATATATTTTGTCGATTGTATATCGTTTGATTTTTCAAGACTAAACGTATAAACAGAAGTTGCAAATATTGTTTTTGGATATGTTTGAAGAAAGAATCTAGATTATGTTGTGCCTTTTGTAGTTCCGCGTCGTTTTTTCAAGAAATAACATATCTCATAATTAATAATTTGTTTAACTAATTCTTTGTTAGTAGAAATATTTGATTATTTTCTACCTACGACATAGTATATTTTTTCAAAATAAGTAATCGCCAAGAAAAAAAAAAGATTTTTATTCATCACTTTCGGCATAAATAACTTCTAACGAAAGTTAAAAGTCCACATTATAAAATGAGTTTAACAAAAGTTATTTCCTAGGTTAGTGGGTTTAAAAAATTCATTTAACCGATGCAGTCATTCTGTATTTTTTTTCTTACTGTAAATGCTTCTATTTTGTTTAAAGAATGTAACTAAGATTAATTTCAGATTTTTTTAATAATTAATTTTAATATATTTTTATAATTTAATAGAAATTTACGAATGACGTACTTAAAAAAACATCCCATCATCCTCTTAGAAAACATCACTTTGTATTAGTCAATTAGGATTATCCTAATGGTGAGTTTATCTATACTTCTCAAAGTGTCCTCCCCCCCCCTTAGATTTTATTGTTAGTAAATTATACTATTGTTTCTTATGGCACTTGTCATAGACAAGCCCCCGACGAGCGATTTTAAGTAAAGAGAGTTTTTTGTTGTTGTTTCAGTTACTCCATCTAGGGCCAAGAGTACTTAGCTACTCATGCGTCACATTCACTTGCACAACCCCTTTTCACTGGGAGGGGGAGGGGTGCACATTCACACATTTCACAGTTGAAGAACAACCAAGCCCGAACCGGGACTCGTACCCGTACAGCCCAGATCATGGGGAAAGCGACGAGCTACTCCTATGCTCGGACGCCGGCGCTAGTAAATAATGAATTATCTTAAGTATACATAACGGTATGAAACCTACAGGAGATTTCACAAGATAATATTATATCATAATTATGTATGAGAAAATATTCTCAAACATTTAATATTCAAAATATGTTTATATTCAAAATGAACAACCACATTTTCGATTAAAGATATTCCCAAACGAATTTGTTGATTTGCCACGGATGAAAGCTACCTATATAGATTTCAGTTCTTCAATGTTTGGGATAAAAGCCTTCATTCATCAGAATGTTTTGATGGGGAACTGCTGAGTTTTTACTAGAAGATATTTAAAGCACGAGAAATATGAAGCAAGTTCGTCGTTAGATGTAATGCGATATATGTACGCTGAAATATTTTGCTGCATTTTTTTTCATAGATTATTACGCAAAAATATGGATGTATCCATTTCATAAAAGAATTTTTTCGGATTCGTGTTTTTTATTAAAAATTAGAGTATTGATAAGTTTATATAATGTAATTCAAGCGTAATGGATTGTAACCTAATTCAGGTGTAATGGATTGTAACCTAATTCGAGCATAATGGAATCATTGAATGTAAGGGATAATTTAGAGCTTATTGAAAACCACAATCTTAGCATATGTTATTGTTTTTTTTTTCTCTCAAAAAATCTTTTCCTTCAATATTTCTTTCTTTTGGATTTTATAACTATTCTCTGTGAAATAGTAGAGGCAGCCGTTAATGATTTATTTAAGTTATATATACTAAGGATTTTTTAAATGTTATATAAAATAATTAGGTTACATAATTCGTATCTTTTTAAACATATTCATACTTCCATCTTTTCTTTATGTATTTCAGCCTCTGTGGTCTTTCCGAAGTGCCTAAAATAATTTGTTAGGCTGAAATGACTTCTCGCTAGTGTGGTGTAAAAGTTTTGCGGTGAGGATGCTAGCGCAAATGCCGTTTCCGTCTCTATCAACGGTTCAAAATTAAGATATCAAACCCAAATCAGCCTAACTCATCTATCGAAGAAAACAAAAAACAAAGTTTTATTTTATTTTATTTATTTATTTTCATTTATATTATTTGATTTTATTCGTGCAGTTAAGGTATGAATTTTTAACACGAAATCGCAATCTTTACTTTTAAATCTATCTTTCGGGTAAGAAAATGAGCAAGGAAGTGAAATAAGTAATTTAAGTAATTAATTGAATTAATTTATTAAAATTACTATGTAAAATTGAGGAGTAAAACCTTAATCACTATTTCTGATAAACTGTTCTGTTAATTATTTTTTGTGCTTTTTCATGCATTCGATTAAAATTATTTCTCACACTCTCGATATATGCTCATCAGTTGTTACGGTTTTCTTAGGTCATTTATGGATTAATATCTGTTAATTTTTCTTATATTCCATGGTTTTGTATATTTTTTCATTCGCAATAAGATTTCAACGCTGAAAACGATTTTGCAACCCTATTTTGATCGGATATATTTGAATGAAACTTCAAATTTTGAAAATTAGTTATAGAATAATGGATGGAATAATTCATAATAAATAAAAAAAATTGCTTTTATTCAAATATTTATGTGAGAAATTTTATTTAAATGTCTAACATTAGATCGACTTTCCATACCTTTTTTTGGTACCAAGTTTAAGGAATTTATAAAATGCCAGAACTGTAAAACTTTTCACGATTACAGAATTGTTCGCAGCGAATTCCATCAGTGATATCCAAATACCTGTTTTCATAATTGCCAAAAGTTCGATGAAACAGGATTTGATTATTTATTAAAAAATCTTTGATATCATGGAAAAATCTTTTTCTTTTAACTCCGTTTTATTTTGGATCTCCAGTACTGTGTGCATTTTTAAGGCTTCCTATCTCTAAAAATTTTTTTTAATCTTTTATAGTTAACGATCCCTACATCTCTTGGCCTTTCATCACATTTATTTCATAAAAATTTCTTTTTTTTTTTCTTCTTCCACAAATGTAAATTGTGACATTTAATATTTTTTTTTTCTTTTGACAAACACAGAATACTTGATTCTATGATTTAAATTTTTATCTTTCACTATTCATTTCCATGTAAAGGGGAAAAAATTGTGAATTGAAAATGAATTTCTCCAAAATTCAATCTCATTTTATTTGGACGATGGTTTTAGGTAATAATTCTAAATAATAAAAAAATAAAGCATATTTTTGAAAAAAAAACAAAAAAACAGTACCTTATTTTTGGAGAATAATCTTCCATTGCTTTACAGAGACAAACTAACATATTATTAATATAATCTTACATTTTTTCCAAACTGTTTTGTTAAATTTCTTTAGGTTAAGATTTTTTTTTGAAAAAATAATTGCTTGATAAAAGAATTATTTATGATTGAATTAATAAATTCATGCTGAAAATAAAGACTCCTAAGCTAAAATGAATGAAAGTCCATTTTCTCATACCGTTAACTTCATTTTACACACTATCCACTATTTTTATATTTTTAAAACAAATGTTATCAATAATTTTCAAACCACTTGCGAAAAATATAGCTGGGATTGTAATGAATGTAATAATTAAGATGAATAACATTATTTAGATTTTTAAAACTTAGAAGGATAGAAATTGGGCTTTTTAATATTAAATATTCTTTCAAAAAGTCAAAAGAATCGTTTGTTAGAACATAAAATGTAATCACAGGTTCGTTCAATTTCGTTAAAATAAACTGATAATTTTTATTTAATAAAAATAACAACAAAAATAATCAACAATAACAATAAAGAAAGTGGATATGGAGTGGAAGTAATTAAGTTAAATGACAAATGCATCTCTACTTTAGTTTAAATTTTTTTTTTTAAAGTTGAAAGCAAGTCGAATTTACAAGTAAACCTATCAAAAGCTTAAAATACTCATAGAAATAAGAAAAAAAAACTCTTTATTTAAATATAAGGATGGTATTTTTCTGTATTTTCAGAACGAATTCATTGCTAAATTTTAAAAATTTTTAAATAATTTCTTTCCTTTTGAAATTTTTTTTCCTTTTTCTTTTTATGTCCTAATTTTTCTTCTATTTTTGTGCATAGTACTTAAAGCTGTTCTGTAGTTTTTTATTGTTTATTTAATAATATCCTTTAAGTTGCTATGAATTTTCAGGAAAATGCAGCTCAAAAATGCGGATAGGAACTAATGCTATTAAAAAACAGTTTTACTATTTCTTCTTTATTTTAGATAGCTTATTTTAAAAATAGCGTTGATTTATAATACAATATAAATATAAATATGTAGAACTATTTATTTTGAAGTCACAGAAGATGCGAAAATCAAATCATATTATCATCGTTGTTTCCAAGCATTATATCGTTTTTCTGGCATACAGATAGGTTATCAATCATTTAATTGTTACATTTGAGTACAGAAAAAAATGAAAAATAATTCAATGATAGATATAATTTGAAAAAAATTCTCTATAGAGGGGCAAAAATGTGCTTTCTTTCACATTCTCGTGTAAGCAAAGTGGAGCATGTGTTTTGTATTTAACTTCGTATTATAGCAAAAAGATTTGTGAATTCATTTTGTATCTTTTGCTTTTTAATTCTAGAAATAATTTTAAGATTTCACTTGTCTGATTCGTAATGCTTTTGAATTAAAGTGGTTAAAAACGCATGAATAAATATCTGCAAATAGTAAACCAATAAATTGAAATGATTGATACAAAATTTGCAAGCTTGACTGAAAACTCATGCACCAAATCTCATTTGTCTGAATTCTTCATTTTATAAGTTATCGTGTTGATTAATATACAGAGCAAAAGGTAAAATTTCTATCTCTGTTTCTGTTTTTCTGCGACTCAGCGGGTTTTTAAATGATATTAAGAAAATAGTATGCTGACAAAGACTGCAGAGCATATTGTATCTCGCTTTTGCTGTTATAAAGAAAAGAAACATCTTTTTTGAAAATAAAACTAGCTCTCTGGTTTATCTCTATTTTTTCCTTGACTTAAATAGAGATTAAATATCGATTTTATAACACGTATAAAGGAAAAATGATATCTGAAACATGGGTAAATGAAACATAAATCTAGGTATTTTAACAATAAATTTTCAAAAAAATTTTAAATGTTCAAAGAATTATCATCACCAATCTAAAGCTATATATTCTTCCCATGTTGCCACTTTTTTTAAAGATTTGGTAAATGATATTGACCAAATTTTAAAAAATACATTTTAGCTGTACAAAATTTGTTTGCTTTTTTTTGTAAAAAATATTAAAGCCTTGGATTTTATTTATAAACTTGAAGAAAAAAAAACCCCAGCTTATTTCAGTGAATCAAGAATGACTTGCCAATACTGTCATGCTTTTTTGTGCGTGTGTGTGTGCGCGCGCACGCAAGAAAGCCTTTTTTTTTTTTTTTTTTTTTTAATGTTTTGAGGTTTATAAATTTTTTTCATCGGTAGAAATTTTGTTGCAACTCCGTCGGTTGAAACATTTCTAAAAAAATTCACACTTCTAGAAATGCCGCAGTTAACTTTAAGCATGCGAAATACTATATTCCTCATTTTTTTTATCGTTCGATTTTCCAAAGTGATTTTGATGAAATGTAGAACAATTTTCGGCAGAAACTATTTTATTTTAGAAAAATGGAACCGAATTGTTTTAGTTAACTTTACCTATAAATATTCAAATTAATAAAATATTGACAGACGGTTTTTCGTTTTTAAAACTGTATGTTATTTTTTAATATTAATTTTCATTTTTTAACGTTTCTAAGATGGCATCATTTTTGTTAAAATATTTTTTTAATTTTTTTTCTTAAAATTTCTTCAAATAAATTATAATTTATTATTTTTTTCCCCATTTTGCTGTTTTGTGAACGGAAAATGGAATGGAGTGGATTAGGTTTAGTTAATTTTATCTAAAAATTTTTGGAATAATACGATGTGAGATAATTTTTCTCTTTCAAAACTCTATGTTTTTTTTTGTTTGTTTTTTTTGTAATATTTTTAAAGTGATATCATTTATGTTGTAGCATTCTTCTTTTTCTAATCTTAAAACTTCTTCAAATTATTCCTAATTTTTTTCTACCTAGTTCCTTTGCAAATTTTACTATGCGAAGAATTGAAAATCTTTTCAGGTAATGTAAAGGAATTCATTATGATGATATAATGCAAAATGTTATAAAAATTCGTTCTTTGAAAATTTACAAACAAAAATTGAAATATAAAGTGAATTTAATTTGAAATTAAAGAATTTAAAAATAAAATTTAAAATAAATTCTTTAAAAAAGTTTAGATGGAAACAAAATAAATGCTTACTTTGCTCTAAGTTGTATATAGACTTTAAAATCACTAAGTTGCCTTTTTTAATTCTTTCTTTTCAACAAAAACATTATTCTAAATTATGATTTAAAATAAAACCCGTGTTTTAAATGTTTGCAAAACGAAATTTATTTGTTGCATTCATAATATGTTATTTATTTATTAAATGTTAACTTGCTTTAGTATTTATTCATTATTTTACTAATAATTCATAGTAATGCGAGAGCCTTTTTCCAGTTAGTGTGTTGAATATAATAATTATTTATTTTTTCTTATATTCAAAATGATCATAATCGATTTTATTCTTAATATTTAATAATTAATTAATTATAAAATGAATTGGAAAATATCGTTTTCTAGGGCGTGTATTTTACTATTAAAAAAATTCGGAATCTTTGAAATCATTTTGAGAATAGAGTAATGTTTTTCGAATAAATTTTGAGAAGTAGAGTATGTAGAACTACATCTCTAAATCTACATATAATTTGTAAATGGCCCTTAATTGCATTATATTCCGGTGCGCAGATATAAATAGGCAATAGTTTTTATAAAAAGTGTTTGCAAAACTACGTTAATTCTGAATAAACCACAATTATTTCGTGTAATTATAGTCTTTATATTTTACATCATTGGTTTAAGAAGCAAAACAACCAACAAAAGAAAGAAAGGTAAAAATGGAGCTTAGAATTCTTTACATATACTAAATATGGCATTTTAAAATCTTACAATTCGGTCTTGGATCTTTCATGCAAAAGATTTGATTAGAATTTTTTTAATTTAGCCAGTCGAAATTTGGCAGCTGATGAATTTTAGGTTTCAATAGATTGAAAATTAAATAATGTTAATACTTTAGTTAGTAATGGTGAATTTTCAAACTCAAAAATGTTGAAATATTTTCACATTACTGATACTATTTAGTCTATAAATTACTGCAATGATTTTGAAAAAAAATCTTTGATTCAAGGCATTGGTAGAATATCAGAGCTTCTACTCCTCAACTTACAATAAACACAATAAAGGATTTAAAAATTGATCAATGTTATTTTTATCGAAAATTCATCAAAATATTTGTTTGAGTTTAGATCAGGAGAAATACATAAATTCTGTTACATACCAATGACACTGGGAGATATAGCAACTTTTGTTTTGAGAAATGTTAGGAAAATAATTTGGAAATTGCAAAATAGTACGTTAAATTTTTTAAAAATCTATTTTAATAATTATAATTATAATAATCCAAAAAGATTTAAATTACATAGATATTGCAAGGAAAAAAAGATTTTAACCTGAATTCCAGAACTTTCTATTGAAACTTTAAATATGGTGTTGAAGGTGTTAATGTGAGTATAATAAATTAAGCTGGAGTCGGAATGCTGAAATTTGATACAGTTAACATCGTAACGTATTTGCGTACGTGCATTATGGTTGGATCTGATAATTTTGTTCTGATATAATCGAAATTTGGTATCATAGTATTTTTTTGCTTATACAGAATCTTAATACTGTTTTAATCGTAAAAAGGAAGAAAAAAAAGAATTTGGTTTTGCAATTCATGTTCACGTTCTAGGATTCCCCGAATTTTAAAATTAAATGTTAGGAAATTTGGCTGTTTCTGCAAGTATGCCTCTCAACATAGTAATTTAAAAGTTGAATATACTAAAAATTGATCCGCGTTATTTACAACATTGTTGAAGATTAGAAAATATGCTTGTATGCATATAAACACAACAATGTTTAAAAAATGTTGGCAGTTAAAATTTGGAGTGCAATCATAATTTTACATCTGAATCGAATTTTGGATCAAATCCACCAAAAATTTGACTGCTCGCCCTTTTATGATGCTCTGTGGATTTTAAAATTAAGTTTCTTGACATAAATCATTTAAGCATAAAAAATACTGAGAAGATGAAAGTACTGTATGTTTTAATTCTCTTCTTGTAGGTCAGAAAACTGTACACAAAACGATTTGGTCTAAAATCACACCGTATATGTATGGAATTGCATAGTTTAGTTTTGCTTGATTCTGTTAATATTCGCTTCATTTTGAAGAGCATGCATTATTCTTGGGAACGGACCTTGTACTTTTGAATTAAGACTTGATATTTAGGATTCCGCTGTCCCTAAACTTGCGCTTCACGTAAGAGGCAGGACGTCTGGCATCGACGCCTGATCCCTCATTACCAAATCCTCTTGAACGGCGTTATCTTTGGTAGAATCGAATTTCTTCCCTGAAACTCATCGGTCGTTACCATCAAACCACTGTGACCAGTCTGGAGTAGCTCAAATTTTGTAAAATGTATCTATTTACGTATTTTTACTTTCAAGTCATTGATTAATCCGTATAAATGATTTACAATACGAATTTCTCTACTAATAATCTTTACATATGTATATGTAAATTAATCACCCAGTGTTACTTTTAGCTGTAAAGAGATTGAAAGGAGGTTATGATTTTTTTAAGCTAAGTTCTTCCTGTTAATTGCTGCTCTATAGTTTTCTATTGATTAAATAGTATCAACTTTAGTACAATTAGTGTTAAAATGTCAAATATCATGCGTTCCTTTCAAATATAGTTCAATTTCACAAAATTTATGGTTCTTTGATTTTTAAAAAAATTAAAATGTAAAGCTAGAATATATCTTTTCTAAAATTTTATGGTGATGTATTTTAGTTTTGTAAATGTATTTATGAATCTTTCTACTTCTTTGTTTAATGACTTGCAGGCCTACTTGCTTCTTGCCAATTATGCATTATTTTCTGTGTAATTTTTTTATATTTTATGTTTACTTTTTTAAATGATTTGATATTAGGGCTTTCTATTTTATTTTGGGTTGATTTTTCTCCTCTGCATTTTTAGTAAACTTTTATAATTTTCCTGAAAAAGATATATTGCACTTTTTGAAGTTACGCATTATAAAATGGGAAATAATATATTTATAGCAATTCAACGAAATTCTTAATAAAAGTGATTGTGTGGAAGCATCCTTTTCATTCATTGTTAAAAAATAAATAAATAGAAAGTATTTTTTTGCCTTTAGTTTTCAAACAAAATATTAATTCCCTTTTTTCTTATAATTTTAAAGCAAATTTCTCTAATCAAACGTTTTGTGGGTTTTAATTTTTTTAGGGGGGGGGGGGGGGGGCGCTTTATTGTACTGTACTGTTTCTCTTTCTTTTTTTTTTTTTTTTTTTTTTTTTTTTTTTTTTTTGTACAAGAAACAATTTTTATATTATTTATCTCATTCATGTTTTTCTGTTTCTGCTGAGACTCCGCTACATTCTAAAGCAGTTGAGAGTTTTTTTCCTCTCCCTCCTCTTTATTTTAACAAATTTGCAATCTGGTATTGCATTTCTGTCCAGTTATTGAAATTTTACAAGTAAAAATCAATTCAATGATTTTATCTTTTTTTAAAAAATACAGCCTTACGCATTCTTATCTTTTTTTTTTTTTTTTTTGTCAAAATTTTAATTTTGGAAAAAAAAAACTAAGTAAATTTTTACCATCCTCAATCAGGCCTTAACAGAAATTAAAACTAGAAAAAAAAATCTCCACACTTTCGCCCTAAAATATTTAACAACAAAACAGAATCATCAATCCCACTCTACTTAGTCATCATAGAACTCCGAAACAATATTATTTTTTTTTAAACTATTCGTTATACCTACTTTATACTGTCTATTTCGCCGCCAACGGTGGCCAATCCGTGCCAAATCTAGCCAACCCTCCACTCGCAGCCTCCCGGCGTCAAATAACACCATAAGGATAGATTCCCGAGTTTTCCCGAACCTGGACCCTCCACCGTGCCGCGAAACGCGCACTTGTCGGCGGGAGACCCGCGACTAAATATTCCCTACTCCGTTCCCCGCAGGGAATGCAGAACGTTTCTTTTTCCACTACTCACATCTCCCCTTCCCCCAAAAAGGTGGGGAGCAGGGGGGGCAGAAACCGTTATTTCTAGATTGTCGATTTATAGGGGAGCTCTCACGAGCGGCCACGATATTGCTCGTTGTCGCCCAGTTATGACAGCAATATCTTTTAGAGAGGTGCTTTCCTTGAATATCTCCTTTTGTATATAGATTTATAAACTCGACATTGCGTTCTTCTAAACCGTTTTCCTCTCTTTCGCTATTTCGGTTTAGGTTTGTAGTAAAAGGGTGTAGTTTTTTTTTTTTTTTCCATGTTCCATTTGTAATCGATTTGTAGGTTGGTGAAAAAAAATGAAGTGTTAAACCTCGACAAATTTTATGCTGGTCGTTTTGATTTGGTACTAATGATATCGTGATAGAATTTTGAAAAAGAGTGTTAATAACGAAGGGAAAAAAGCGAATTAAGAGTTTTTTATTATTTATATTTAATGGGGGGGGGGATTCTGGTAGCTTTTCTGGCAATTTTTTTTCCGGTGGATTACTTGAAATTATAGTTTAATTGCTTTTTTTTACTTTCAATTATTTTTCTGTTAAGCATTTTGTTGATATGTTATTTATGTTTTAGCTAAAATTTCTGTGAATTTGGAAGTAAAAATTATTTCTAATTGTTATTCGTGAAAAAAATTATGATAAATGTGTGTCCCCCTTTAAAAAAAGTAAAAGGAAGAACAGAAAAGAAAAAAGAAAGAAATCATTCTAAAGAGCATTATAAATCTTTCAAACAGCAGTCTTCGCAGGTTTTAATCTTTTGAATAAGAATTTTGACCACAGAATTGCATGATTCTTTTTGATGCGAGATTATGCATACCACTTACTTGTTAACCCCTAATCATAGAAAAAGCTTATGAAAACTCTTAAAAAGTGGTAAGAATTTTATAAATTTCAAACAGATAATATTAGGATTGTGGAATATATCTCATGTAAACTAGCAAATTCAGCTTTAAAATGCCTCGGGAGGCTTGTTAAAGTATGGAGACTGATTTAAGATTATGAAAATTAATTAGAAAGATTTTATTTTGTGAGGTGCAATTAATAAAATAAAATACGCGATAAAAATTAATTATTAAATTCAATTTTCTTGTCCGAAACGATACACATGCATTATAGAATTATAGATAAAATCGTCTGTTTTTATTCTAAAATTTCCTCTTAATTATAATAATATAAAAATTGACAAAAGATTATTTAATATTAATAGAGCACACGTATGTATGCAGGAACACAGTAGTTAAAATAATAAAAATCACTGTTGCAGCGTATGCTTAAAGATTTTTTTAAGTGTGCAAAATAAAAATGAAAATTTATATTACGAAAAATTATACGCATTAAAATTTTCAATAATAGCAAGAATGGTTTCTGTGCGATATAAGGGTTTAATGTTTAAATGTGAATGAAAAAAATGTTAAAATTTTAATTAATTTTGAGTTGTTGTTGAAAAGTTCATCGATTTATATAACGGAAAATTATCATTATTTTTTAAATACTGCAATAAATTGAGTAAGTAATAAAGTGCATATATTCGTTGATAAAAGTGATTTTTTATAGTTTTTAAATTGTTTTTTATTTAATATTTTTGTCTCCTTTTTAATACCGATTATTCCATTTTATATTTCATGGGGGAAAAAATCAAATAAATGATCATATCAAATACTATTAGAATTGTTTTGTATTATCACAATTAACTACTACCAATTTTTAAAAATCAATTTTGATTTTAAAAAATTGTATTAAAAACATTTGAATTATTAAAAATATATATCGATTAATTTTCTCAATAAATTAAGAGCTGATAAAATTTTAAACGATTGAGCAAGTACCAAAATTTGAAAATAAGCTACCCAAAGCAGAAATACTGTAAGAATGTGTTTTGAGATACTAGGAGGTGCTTTGAAATTGCTTTTATCCGCCAGTAAGAAATTGCTAGAAATGGACTTTTTAATATTGAATAGCATTTAAAAAAAATCGGAAAAGAATTGATTTTCCTTCTCGTGTCGAACTCAAATTTAAAAAAGTACACATGTTTTGATTAGAAATCTGAGCAATCAGACTTAAAAAGTAGATGGACGGAATAAAATATTAGTTTTAAAACTCTTTTTCTGGACATCAAATCACTAGTCAAGTACTTTGAATTCCGTTCTAATTACACTTGAAAACTCATTGACGTTTCCGATAGACCTTCTGACTGAATGAATGGAAAAATTCGTCCCATCAACAAAGAAAATTTCTCTTCGCAATAGCAGGCCTTTTGAAGTGGCCACTGGAGCAGCCGGTGCGTAGGCAGGGGGAAAGTGGCTGGAACCGAAAACTGCATAAACACAGGAAGCCACCACTAGAATCGGCAGGGGTCCTCCATTAGGAAAATGTCTACCAGGGTGGTCTGCCACTGTCGGATGTGAGAAAATTGACAAGCGGGGCCCAACCCAAAGTTTGACCATGTTTGCTGGACCTCGAGAATGCCTCAACTGTGAACAAGGTATGGAGAAAATACAAAAGGAGAAAATCTTAACATTGGCAAATATCTATCAACAAGGATACTATATTGATAATTTCCATAGAGCGCAATGCAGAAACAAGTAAATTTAAAATGCAAGATGAACTTATTTATTTGTAACAATATTAAACACTATGAAATCTGAATGCAATGCAATCACAGAGTATAAGCTAATAGTATGGGTATTCCAACTAAACAGCTAGAGCTAATAGGCAGAAAGGTAATATAAAGCAAGTGGATTTAAAGAATTTTATTTTCCTAGTTACTAAACAAATAAATTAGTGAAATCAATGGAATGGTCTTCATAAAGCTTTCTCGCATATTCTATAATAAACTTGTCTTGCCAGAGAACACCTTACATGGTATTGGCGTTCAATAGCCACGAAATATATTTTGGCGCGAATTTAGCACTTTTATGGAATCTTTCGTGTTATCCTTAAAGGATTATTTGGCGATTAATCCCTGGCATGCGTTAATAGCATCAAAAATCGAATTTGTGTTTTAGACACGTTTTTCCAAACTGTACTTATATTTGATCCAAAACTGTACTTGTAGTCACAAAATCCCATAGCGAATTTAATGCAGTATTTATGTCATTGCGTTTTTGAATTACCACTAGTATATGTTTCTGAAAGTGCAATCAAACTGTTGTTGCATTTGGCTCAAAATTTGACAGTTATCTACATTATAGACGTTAAATTTGTGTACAGAATTTTATATACCTAGCTCTCTTCGTTTTGCCATTATTGTATTAATTTATATTTGAAAAGTCGTACACTCAAAATTTGATAGAAATCTACAAATTTGGTGTCAAGACCTTACACCAATTTTCAACCGTCTAGTTCAAAGCATTTTATTTATCTTAATCACTGACAGATGGACATATTTTTTCAAAAACGTGTTTTTTGAACTCAGGGTGATCTAAAACGTGGAAATTCGTCAAAATTTAGAGTTTTTTGATAATTAGTGAGCTTTCTTTATATTACGTATACGATGAAGAAAAAAATCTATAAATGATAAATTATTAAGATAATAATAACACTTTGTTACGCATTATTCATAAAATTGCTTCTTATTTATTTTATTGCGTGAACGTAGTTATTAGAATATTTATAAAACCAAACGTCTGTTTTAATAATGCTGGGTTCAAATCCAGACAATCTGGAATTCTAATGGATAAATAAAAACAAATATATATTTGCAAAAAAAATATAAATAGATTAACATTTTCTAATCTATTAATATGTTGAAAATGAGCTGAAATATGATACTAATTTAAGCACCTTGATAAAAGAGAGGCTTTATAGTATGCACTGCCTTGAACGATAAAATACCTAAATCCACTGATGAAAATAAGCAACATAATTTCAACGTGTTAACATAGTCTTATAATATTCCGTCAAAAAATTAAACGTAATTCATCTTTTTCACTTTCCTAATCTTATTTTAAACTGAAACTGTAAGAGTTCTCGTTAGTCTAATGAAGGGAGGATGGGAGTGTAGGCATAACATGGGCATATTGATTTTTGGGTATCAATCTCAGAGGACAAATTATAAAAAGTTAATTAGCTTTCATTTAACACGTTCTGAAGCTCAATACGACAAAAGAATAAACAAACAAAGAAAGAAATCATTACCCCTTGCCAAGTCACTCTTCATTAGTATGGATGCAAAATTCATATTACGATTTTTAAATTACTTAACCTTACTACACAACTATGCCTTTTTTCTTAAACATATGTATCAGTGCTTTAGCTTATAGAACAAAATATCTTCTATGCTGCTTTGTGAAATTTAAACAACTTCCCATTTCATGCTGTGTGACTATGCAGTAGCCATACTTTAAGGAAACTGCAATATGTATTTACATACATGGGATAGACAACTCATCTATTTTTGATGAGCACTATGTATATTTCATATTAGCTTTTCACGGTTTCAAAGTTACTGTCTTTTCTCATTTACTAGAAGGTACGTCATCTTTCACCCTGTTATTATTTTCACATTATTTAATTTGTGAACTATTTAATTTTGTTTTGTTTTTATGATTTATCTATTGTTTCTTGACATTTTTTCACTCTTTCTAATTCAAGATGTAGTATAGTTCAGGAACTTTTTCAATTAACTATTTTATATTTTATAATTAATCAATAATTGTAAATGCTGTTATTTAACTACAAATTTATTGATATTTCTGTGCTAAAAAAATACATTATTGCAAGTTTCTAATTAATTCATTGTAGATTATGTCTCTCAATTGCTTAAAACAAGTTTGACTTTTAAATGTAAAGTAACAGATAAGACAAAACATAAATTAACACAACGTTTCAAAATGCAAATCTTGTACAATACTCAAAATATCTGTCAACGCATAACATTCTTCCTAATCTGACAAATTTTTACCAATTGTTACATTTCAATGCTGCACATAGAATTTATCCAATCCAAAACAAACACAACCGTAAATGGACCAGAACGAAAGAGACAATTCGAAAAGGAACAATTATTCTCTAAGGGCACACCTACTTTAATAGACTCACGCCAGCACATCTCCACAAATTCGATCAAATCGCGCGATTATATAATTAGCGATACACGACAAAATAAACACACCAGCTTAATGAACGGACACAAAGCGAACCGCCAGGGTTGATGGCGTTCGAACACTTTTCCATCCACCAAATGCAGAAGGCAGACCCTTCCCCTAAATAGACACATCGAGTCCTGCCTGCAAAAGATGCGTTCAATGAAAATCCGTAGATAAAAGATGACAGAACGGATGACAGAGTTTTAGTAGCGACAAGTGAAGTGAAGAGGCTTAATTCCTCGTTAATCAACTCCCCTCGTGGCGTTCTCCGGAATTATTTGCATTCCTAGCCCTTTGGCCATTAATTAGAATCGAAGTCACGTGAACTGACGAGCTATTTGGCGCGGGAATGGATCGTTTGGGGCTATTTCCTGCATGCCGCGTTGGAGAACCCCTGCCCAAGATAGACAGTAATTGCAGAGCAGTCACACACTAAAAGGCTTCACCTGATTTTCAAAGTCCATTACGTGATAAGTCGTGTGGGCTTTGCTACGACAAATGGCGTGGAAATCTTTTGGACATTGTTCGTGTGGTGTGGTTTAAAGTACTTACGTTTCTGGGAAAGGGTCTTTAAAGGCTAATCAGTGTTCTCCCTCGTGTTACAACGTCCGTATGGCTAATAACTTGAATGGAAGCTTCAGCGAGACTAAATAAAAGCGTACTAAGCTGGAAGAAATAAGAATTAAGCTTTGATATTAATACGAGAAACAAAGGAAGGTGTCCACAGAAAGCTTACCCTGAATAAATATAAAAACCAATCGCATAAAAGACACGCATGGAATAAATAAAATATGCACTGTTTCAGTAATCTGAATTTGTCTGGCTGGGATCAGATTATTAAATTATTGCTATAATTATTGTTTATCTGAACTTTTCTAGATAGCTAAAATATATGCTTACTTTTTAATAAGAATATACATGCCGAGAGAAAAATCAAAATTGGGATTTTGTTGTTGTTGTGACTTAAAACGCCCACTGATAGTGATCTGTCAGCGATTTAAGCCGAGTGAACCTTTCTTGTTTTCACAGTAGCGTCAATTAGGGTCAAAAGTACGATTTAGTTACTTCATGCATCACATTCGCTTGTATAACCCCTTTTAACAAGGGAGGGACACATTCACACACCTCACAGATAAAACACTGAAGAAGAACCATGCCTGAACCGGGATTCGAACTCGAGACGCCCAGATCATGGGGAGAATGCGTAGTTGTGATTTCAAAGGATGGTCGCACATTTAAAAATCTCATAAAAGAATATATAATATTAAACTTATATTAAATTAAATTAATATTAAAACTAATATTAAACTTATAATCAGATATATACTTTATTCATCAGAATGAATTACGATTAAAAAAATCTGATATATATATATATATATATATATATATATATATATATATATATATAAGGTAAGAAATTTCGATCGCAAGGTAAGAAATTTAAATTTCTAAAAATAACTGAAATGTGCGTTACTTCGATGATCGGATTGCTCTTGGTGGGGTAAATAATGCAAATAGAGATTTCACATCAAATAATTTCTAAAGATAACAAAGAAGTCATTGTTTTAATGATCAGAATGTATATATATACAAGTTTAAAAATGTCTAATCGTATGTGCAAACACTTTATATAAGTTACGTAAGTGGGATTTGTATCATACATCTGCTAAAACTGCATTTATTGTACATCTTTCTTGTATTTGTTTTTTTCTTCTTCTTAATTTCATTTAAAGAATGTTTCTCTTTTTTTTCTGTTCTGTCCGTTGGAATTGGAGAATGACAATTTTTGTTTAAAGATGTATCATTAATTTTTGACACAAGAATTAAAAATGAAAGCACTGGATTATATATTAAAAGAGCCGACTCATTTATTATGTTTTTGGTTCTTTCTATTTTTAATTTTAAACTAAGGTGAATAAAATCTTGGAAAAAAATTAATTGTTAATCTTATAAAGATAATCTTTTCTCTATTCAAAAAGTCATCTGAATTCATTGCTTGTTTTCAAATGAATTTCTTAGCTATATTATATTTTGATTTCACCAATATTATTTGATCTTCAGCAATATACTTTGATCTTCAGCAGTCATTCTAAATATATATATTGAGACAATTTTATACCGACGTCCCTTTCTCCATGTTCCAAGAAAAACATTTAACAAATAAAATATTATTAAAGAAAGGCACTTAAAAGCAAATTTATAAAAAGCAATGTAAGTATTGTTGTAGCCGTTACAGAAATCTACTGCCTTCTCTTTTATTACAATAGATGGCGTTACCTGATTAACATCAAGGTATATTTCTTATGATCCTTTTTGGGGGTTATTATTAGATTGGATTCTAAATGAGTATTGTGTTTTTAAGTGTTCGTGTTTATTTTATCTTGTTAAATGGGGAACTCTTCCTGAAACTTTTCTGTTATTTTCATCTACTTTATAATGAAATTATAGAACCTCGTCTCCCTACAATCTCTACATAAATCATTGAAAAAATTGTTTGATTCTATCAAGTATGCATTCATAGCAGTTTTGATATGGAAGTTTTAGCTTTTGCCGATCATTGAAATGAAAGAGAATCAGTTACGATCCAATAAAAAGCAATTCCATACTTATTACATTCGAGTGGAAAATCCTGTTGTCACGCAAACATTCATTATGACCAGATGGAATTAAAACGTGATTTCGTTTTGCAATTAAAGAGATGACTCCAGAAGCACGCAAATTATCTTATCGACTAAATATACTTCAATAAAAATAAGCACTAAATGAACAAAATGGGTATTGTATGTATAGAATATGTAATTAGAAGTTAATTTAATGAATAGTGTGTAGTGATTTCGAATGGTATATGGCTCATAATGCTCGAAATAATTTACTAAGTCTAGTTATAAATTACCCTCCTATGATAGTTAATCTGGGGTTTCTTTATAAATGAAGATTCGAGCTGAATTTTTCATTTATAGATTACTTCTTCGGAAATTAATCCAGTAATTCTTAGGAAGATTTTTATCCCTTGTGATATTAAACATAATTCGATTTTTAATTCATATTCTTTTATTCAAAACGATTTTGAGGAAGTTGTGAAAAAATTGAGCACCAATATTGTAATCGATCATAATACATTTCTGTAATAAATTGGTTAGAGTGACAAGACTTCGGAGGATTGAAGCGTAGTGTAATTTTGATTACATTGTGCGTAGTTAATGCTTGAATGGGAATGTACAAGAAAATACTGTTATTGTTTATTTTATTTTCAAAGTCCAGAAATTGTGTTTTTCTTTCCATTATTAAATAAAAACAAATACGATATTTCTCTCTATTTTTGTTTTGTTTAAATGTTTTTTAAATGTTTACATTTTTTGAACTTTCAGCATAATGCTTTGTGATTTTTTAAAACTTTATTTTCAATAATTTATCTAAAAATTCTGGTAGTGGTTTTTCTGATAATAAAATCAAAATATAGAGTTAATTCTGTAATATTTTTAATGAAATAGCTACTTTTCTGCCCTAACTTTATAAGACTTTATTTTTTTTATATTAGACTTTATTTATATTATATTTATTTATTTATATTAGACTTTAATTTTTAGTTTTATTATTTAAAATCATCTTATTCAAAAATTTTATTAAAGTCCCCAAATCTGGAATAAATTTCATGTAAAAATAAAGCAATTTACAATTAGACGATGTCACTCTTTTGAAAAGATTCACATTTAATTACTACGATATATTCATCTAATCACTTGAATCAAAAGTTAACTTTAACTTCTGCAAATTTGTTTCACAAGCTTATCGAATCCAGCACGTGTCGAAATCATAATTCTTGTAGTACTGATTTTCAGTTAATTCTCTTTCGCTATTAAAATATACTAATATATTTCTGAATGCATTTCCATTCTGTCTTTTTCCTTTTTTCAGCTTTTCTACTGAATGCATTATACACTTATCATAGATTAACAAAAAAAAAAAATATGTTTAATAAATTAAAATTGTATGATTTCCCTAATCAAGAAGAAAAAAAGAATAAAAATGCGATTGCCAATTAACTCAACGCATGCTTCCTTTATCAGAGAAATTTCGTTACTTTCATACATATTAATTTTCACGCACAACTTTCGGTGCAACTAAAATAAAACCACTGAATCCCAACTTATAAATAATGAGATTTCCTATTAATACAGATTCTCTACATCTCTTTACGGCCGGATCACCAATCGACTGAAATGTCTGTATCACTCATATTCCGATTACCGAACGAGAGATATAAAATGAGTGAAGGGACCATTACTTAACGAGGGAAAGGAAGCTTCGCTTTCCAGGTATGGGGAACGCGAAATTAATTCAGTCGTCAAATATCTCCATTACTTCCTACAACAGGGCAGTGATTATCGTAGGATTGCTCTACCTGGATAGATCCCCCCCCCTGCCATCGACTGCCCAGTCACGTGAGGGCAGGTGTTAAGCTCGATTTATTCCCAAGGTGGGAGAGGAGAGCCAATTTTACCTTTGCAGCTTTTGTTCCCGATTGAAGCTATAAAAAGTTAGCGTATTTTGATAGGAGGTAATGAAGAGCTGGGGTGATTTTCGAACGATTCATGAGTTTGATAAATTAATAATAAAAGTCGTGTGAGCAGCTGTTAAATTAAAATAAAAGGCTATAATAGCTTAAATTAAATTTTAAATCTGATTCATTCAATGCCTTAGGGGGTAACGCACTATTCTTTTATCCTTTTCAAAGATAAAATATTATAATCATCGAAAAAATTCGGTCTTTAGCTTTTGACGAATCTCCTACGTTTCAGAACCTGCATAAATCTACTATATCATATATATCGGTCATTTACTTGTACACCCGGTAACTTAGAAACGAATTCAGATAGAGTAATGAATTGGAATGTGTTCTTAATGTTAAATTTGTAAATTTCGGATAAGTACATCGAAGAAAAATCTATTTGCCAAGTGCATGTGAACATGATGATTCAAAACAGAAGGTAATGAATAGCTAAGGTGATTTTTAAACGATTCGTGGGTTTGATAAATTAATGATAAAAGTAATGTGAGCAGCCGTTAAATTAAAATAATAGAATATTATCAATGAAATTAAATTTTAAATCCGACTTTTACTACTTGGGAGGTGTAACTACTTTTTAAAACCTTTTCAAAGAGGAAATATTGTAATCATTATAAATATTCGCTCTGAAAACTTTGAAATATTTCCTACTTTTTAGAACATCTAAATTCGAAAGCCACATTGACGAAATCTGTTGGTCCTCATCAATTTCATATCTGTCGGTCTATTTGCACGTGAGGGTGTAATTAGCAAGCCTCCACTTAGTACACCCTGGTTAACACTAAATCTGCTACAACTTTGGCTTCTTATTGGGCATAGTGGTAAACTAGCGATCTAATGGCATTATAACCAATCTTCTGGGCATTTGTAATAAATAAATTTGATTGTGCACTCGGTAAGTTTGAAGCAAACTGAGATAGAGTAATGAAATTTGGAATGTGTTCTTAGCTCTAAATTTGTAGATTTCTATCGAAATTCGGAATAAAATTCATCGAAGAAAACTCCATCTATTTACCTGTAGTATGTGATAATTTAATTAACAATGATAATTTAAAAGTGCAGATTTATATGGATGAAATTCGGTGCACAGATTTACCTTCATAATGTTAGATATGTATTCAATTTTTTAGCAAATATATGAAAGGAAGGGCGACAATTTTTATTTTCTCGTATACGAATGACAATAAAAGAAAATAATATAATTGTCAAAAAATTCCAAATAGAGATTTTGTTGAATATCGATGCTTATCGATATCGAATATCGATAGCAAAAATATATTTTCCGAATTATGTCTGTGTGTTGTTCTTAGCTTATCTCCTCATTTCAGAACTTCCTGAGTTAGAAAAATACAATTTTACAACAATACAATTTTGTGTCTATCTGTGTTCCTGCCGCCTTAAATTTTAGAGAGTTCCTGTTTCCAGTGCTTCCTGAATTCGAAAAACATATTATTGGAATTAGTCTGCTAACAATATATTTCAAAAACATAGAATATAACCGATAAAATTTGGTATATGGAGTTTTAAAGCTAATTTGAATATTTCAGTCGAATGTTGAATGAAATTCATGCAAAAATGATCTGGCTTACCGAGTGCAAGTGCATTCGATAATTATAAAACTGAAAGAGCTGAATACATATAGTTTGGGCTGCAAATTCAACATCTAAAACGTAGATGCTTATCTAATTATGAACCAAAATTGTCGAAAGGTTGACCGACTGAGGATTTGTATCTTTGTACGCATGTAAACATGATTATTCGAAAATGAATTAGTAAAATAAATGCAATTCAATATAACATGTGTCACATTGTATTAAATGCGCTATCTCAAATTCTGGATACCGTAATGAACTTTGCAAGAATTAAAAGGGGCTGACTTCCCCGCGCTGACACAAATAAACACAGATATGGGAAGAGCAATGCCAATTTTTTTTTTTTTTTTTTTTGGAAAAATAAGGATTTTTTTTAAAAATTTCTGCAATTATTTTTTACATTTTACATCGAAATAATATTAGTATCATTACTATGATACTCAAAAATAAAATATGACAACAAAAATAGTTTCTATCATTTGAAACCATGTAAAAAAGTAGAAGGACACTCATAAGAAGAACAAAATATAATTGGTTTTAGTAAGGAATACTCTTTCCATTAGCTTTTATGACTTCGAATACTCTGTTCGGAAGTTAATCATACAAAGACTGGATTTCTGTTTTACAAAAATTATCCCGCGAGGTATTTAATACCACTCGATTCTCAGAAAGCGATTCAAACTGCTTCCCACAGTGCATACTCGATGAACAAACATTGCTCAGATATTTTCTACTATTTTCAGATCGAGAATTAAACTGGTATTGTAAAACTTGCATACTATTTGCATCAAACCAGTTTTTTACTCCATAGGTGGTGTGGGTTCATGCTCCATCTTGTTAAAACATTCACTGTTCTTCTCTTAAATCGGTGCCATAAGGAAGAAACTCAGAATTCAGAACAGTAACGTAATCTGTGTGGCTCTGCCTCCAATGAGAGAGACAAAATTTTTTCTTTCTCTATAATTAACTGCTATCAAACAATCAAGCTTTCTCCTTCCATATGTCTGTTTGAATAACATTGTTCTGTATTCCTCAGACTATACCAGTAGTATACATAACCATCTGAACCTCTAGGTTAAACATTTTTTTTTTCATCTGAAAATTTCATAGAATATTCTGTGACTCTTGACATGTGTTCCCTAGCCAAGACAAACGATTATTAGTTATGTGTTTCTTCCCACTTAGGATGATGCCTCTGTTTTTAAAAAAATGAGCGCTTTTGGATTTAGTTATCTGCTATTTGCTTGGACATATGAATAAGTCCTGCTTCATTTTGGGCTTTTTCAACACTTATACTGCTGATTTTAAGAATATGAGCAAGGTCCCCCCCCCTCCCCTCAAGAGGCACTAACTTTTTAGGCTTACCAGTCTTCTTTGTTTTTCTGTTTCTGTTCGGATTTTTTTAATAAAGTTAGAAACTGTATTGGTGATAACGTGCAGTATACTACCCTTTTGAAAATCTTTTCCACCAGGCACTCTAAAATTAATGCATCAATGAAATTTTCTAACAAAATTCATTTTCCCGAGAAAAAAAAGTTTAAAATGTATATACTTACTCTTCTACTCGTCCACCTTCCACCAAATAAAAAAAATATAGTAAATGTTCCTTCTACTTTTTTACACATTGTAGAAACATATATTATTGTCTTTTTAATTGTAAACATAGTGAACTATTTCATTTTTTCATGAAAATAAAGAAGGCATGCTAAGTAAAACCAACATAAGAATCTACTATTCTGATAAAAATATAAAAGAAAATTTACAGAAAACGACTGTCCTACTTTTTTACGCTGTGTATTAGATTTTTGATACTAAAATAAAGAATTAGGGGCTCATCTTTCCAAAATTAGGTTCATCTAAGAATTCAACTAATATACTTGATCACAATTCTTTAAATACTGCAGCATGCAAATAGTTATGCATAATATCATTTCTACTTAGATAGAAGTTTATTTGACACTATCCTTTTATATCGCAATGAAAGTATTGCCTTGAATAAAATTTATGTTCAAATTAGTATTTAAATTCAAGAGTTGAGATAACTGGATTGCAAATAAAAGAATTGCAGTTCAGTTAAAGTGACTAAGCACTGAAGTGATTAGTTAAAAATTATATTATCTATAAAAACTGAATGCATAGGGTAATATTAAACAGCACTTTATCATTCACAATAAAAACAATACATTGCTTAGTATACTATCATATTCAGTCTACTCGTTAATTTGCATTTCTTCAGATGACCAGCTTTATTTCACTGATTTAACTTCACTGCTTGAAATTTAATTACAAAACCTTTTCTGATCTGTTACTCATAACCTTTGTGGTCTTAAACATGATGTTTCTCTTTGTATCTGTAATTATAGTACTTATTTATTTGCTTTCCCCCACTTTTTATTACTTAACATGTTCTTTTCATGATTTAAGATCCCAATCATAAAGAAATATTACCATTTCTATTTAGCACTTTTGAAGCATCGAAGCAAAAACATTGAAATATTATAATTTATTAATATTTAGATAGCCGAGATGGATCATAAAAGAACAAAAGAAAAACCTGTTTTTAAATTGGAGAGCATAGGGTTTCATTTTTCAGTATAAGTATTATCAAGCAATATTTTTTTATTTTTTCGAGGTTTAGAGCAGAATATTAAATCAACCTGGGTTTTCAAACAGGGTATACTGCAACAATAATGCAGTTTTTATCATAATTTTATTATTATTAAAATAAAAAATTTCTATTTTGAAAAAAAAACCAAATAGTTATGCTTCAATTGACATCCCCTCCTCACCAAACAATGTATCAAGTCTAGTGTTTAGATACTTTTAGTTCAAAATTCTCCAAAAAAATCATTACATTTTTGGCTAAATAATCCAAATAACTAATTATTTCTCTTAAGAATGTATCGATGATAAAATGTGATTTTTTTAAAGTTCCGATATGCCTGTCTCCTTATACAACAAACCGTAAAAGAATATTGCTATTACATTTTACTAGTAATTATATTTAGAATTTAATAATAATTATTAATTTAATTAAGATTACATTCTAATTTAATATTCAATTTCAATTTAACACCAATTGGCAATGAATCACAAATCTGTTTCGTTTAAAGTTTTTTTTTTTTCTTTTTCAATGTTGTCGTCGATGTATTGCTGATGTCGAGTCCGCGCTACCGCGGAAAGAGGAGTGTAGTAGCTTCTGAGGGCAAAGTCCCCTGAATACCCGAGTGCAGAAGTCTGACTTCTAGCTCATTTGAAGATGACACTCACACACTCGTTTGCACAAGCTCTTTGTAAAGGGAGGTTCTTTCACACACCTCACATATAGAACACAGAGCGAAGAACAACTATACCCCAAGCAGGACTCGAACCCTGGGCACCAAGATCACGGAGTTGTCGAGGGGTTCGTGTTGAAGAAAAAAATTATTCTTTCTTGGGGAAAAAAAAGAAGAAAAATTTATACATTCACTTATTAATCGATTCTATCCGATAATACTACATTTAATAAATATTTTGTCCGACAATTTCAATTTATTAAAAAAAAATAATTTACAGTTATAATGTTTCGAAATAATTCGGAAGAAAATTTATTTCATCTAGTAAAACTTAACAAACTAAATATTAAATTACTCAAGATTCACGTACTAACCATCTCAAGCAACTAAATAATCCTTCAATATCATTATGAAGCAGATCCGCTATTACGCTTTAATAGCACCATTGAATCTTCTTTGCTCAGTGATCGTTTTGCTAATTGACCTTTAAAATTTTACTTATCAATAATTAATTCAATATCATATGAAACGCAATTATCTATTTTTGACTCCTCAGACATTTCTGAACAATTAAATTCTTTGAAAATTAGACAAGATTCGATGCAACCTTAAGTATCGGCAAGTCCTCCTAGGAGTAATAAGTATGGTAATGGGTTCCTTACTAGCAAATATAGATCTTTAAAGAGTCAGATAATTGCCACAATTTAATTTGACTGAAAATAAATGCATTTGGGGAGCACTTAATTCTGAAATATTTGACTCTCTTCCCGCAACGATTGACAAGCACATATATCACCCTTTACCCGGTGTATTACGTTGTTTTTAACTGCTGATGAAATCTCTGCACACGACTGGCGTAAGGCCAGAGCCAAGCATTTTTTTGTGTCCACGAGTTTTTTTTTTTTTTTCTTTATATTTTTACTAATAACCTAGTAATTACAAACTCATTAATCTAACTTTATACAGACGAGAAAAGGAAAAAAAGCAAAAATATTACTCCAGTTCTGTTGCGTAGAAAAAAACAGAAAAAAAAAGTGTCTAGGCTTAATGATCAGTTTACAGAACTATGTCCAAAGTTCATCGTAGTTGCTACCGCTGCAAAAATAAAATAATAAAAAAGGGACATAGTACTGAAACTTTTTTTTCTTCTTTTTACTTTTTGTTCCTTTCGTCTCTCTCCTGCACATTAAAACAGCCTTTCGGCACCGAAAGTTGCATGGTGAGTAATTGCGTAGTTTCGGGTAAAAGCAGGCACCGTTTGAAAAATGTGTTTTTATCTACAAAATATTTTTATTGCTTCTTCTGTCTTTCGCAGTGGTAGTCATTTTTGAAATAAGTTACATGAAGATGATTTTTTATTCACCTCGTTCAGTTTCTGACAAAAGTTTTTATTCGTTTAAAGGATTTTAGATGAAAATGAGTGACTGCATCTTATGGCTTAACGTTTATCACAATTGTCGTTTAAATGTCCGGATAGTTAATTTTTTTTTTCCATTTGTAAAGGGTTTTTCAAGTATGTTCTTATTCGTGTGCAATTCAGCTCTTGCTAATAGACTTTATTTATTTATGAGTTTTCAAATTTCGCATAAGATAAATTTATTCTAGTACATACGGGATGGTTTGAAAAATGTTAGAAGAAAATGTATATTGAATTTTCTGCAGGCAAAAAATTGAAAAAAAAAAAAAAAAAAACCCACATTGGACAAAAAAAATATGTTAATTAGAAAAAAAATTAATAATTGAAAGAAATTGTTAATATTACTATTTTGGAAGGGAAAAATAAGAAATATAACAAAAAACTTTTAGTTTAGAAATTTATTAACATATTCCTTCAAAATATTTGATCACTTGAAAAATATACCTTACATTGTTTATAAAAATAAGAAAAAGCTGTTTTTCTGCCCAACCGTTAAATACTGGTGTTCGACTAAAAATTTCAATTTTATTTACATTATAAAATATTAACTGTTAAACTAATTTTTTTTTTTCAAATTTTCTATCAAATAATTGCATTTAAGCATGTACGGAATGAATGTATTGAAAGCTCTTAGAAAATATTTATATTTTTGAATTTCTGCGTTATAAATAAAAAAAAGTATAAATTAAAAGCGAAAATTGTTTTAATAGATATAAATATCGCTATCATTTGGACTACTATTATTTACTTTGGCAGGAAGAAAAAAAAAGGTTGAGCAAAAATATTTTAATTTATTGATTCCTTCGAAATATTTTAGATAACTTAAAAAAAATGTGTATTATACCTTGTTCCTAGAATAAGAAATAATCTGAGTTTTTATCCAACCGCTAAATATTGGTGTTTGACTGAAATTTTGAATTTTTTTTCACATTATAAAATTTTAACAAATAATTCTTTTTATTTATTTATTCATATTTCTTATCAAATAACTTGCTCTGGAGTAAATATTGGATGAAGGTTTTGAAAATGGTTACTAAAAAATATTTTTTTGAATTTCTACAGACAATAAATTTAAAAAATATATGAAACTAAAATACATAAATTAAAGACAAAATTGTTTTAAAAATTGTAAGAAATTGTTATTATTCCTACTTTGGCGAGAAAAACTGATATTAAGGAAAAGCCTTTTGATTAAGAAATTTATATATATATATATATATATATATATATATATATACTAGCCGCCTTTGGCGACCAGCTGGTTCGCCATGAGTAAAGCGTTCTAAAATTTTCAATTAAATCACATATTCATTAGCCTTGAAGTAATTCCGGGCATGTATTGGCCTGAAATTAATATTTTCTTTAAGATGATGGACGGAAAGTTCTAAAAGTACACCTTTTTTCTAATAATATTCTTTAATTTTATAAATTAATCAGTTTGAACCATCGGGTATGCTTCCAAAATATTAAAAAAAAATTCGATGATGTTGCCAAAATATTAAATATGTTTTTTTAAAGAAAGCGAGAAAGGAAAAAAAGTATTAAATTAATGATACAGATATTGCAAACGATTACTTAAATATGCCATTAAAAGTCGAGATTACAATGCATATCCTGTCTAAATTCAATCAGGTTTACCGTAAATAAAGAAGATTTATTGACTTAATGATATAGATATTGCTTTGTTTTGCATTTATTTTTTAAAGAAAATATCACATTTTATATTTATTTTATTTTATCCAGTCACGTGCTGACAGTTGCATTTCTGCAGATTTATTTTGCGATGATAATTTTTTATTTGAACTTCCGGTATTGTTTTCTTTTATTTTATCCAGTCACGTGATAAAAAACATAGTTAAAATATTTCTTTAAAAATTCGTTAAAAATAGTAGCTTAAGCTATACATTAAAACACTGATACCGTTAGAAAGCTAATTTTGTTATCTTTAAATTGATATAAAAATCATGATTGTGCAATAATATTTTCGGAAGTTATAGCGGAAAAACGTCGAAATTTCGGTTAAATTTTAATTAATTCAAATTCTAATTAAAAATTCGAAAAAAGGACTCCGAGGTGCACATTCCGGACCTCCAAGGTATACATGTACCAAATTTGGTAGCTGTAGGTCCAACGGTCTGGCCTGTAGAGCGCCAACACACACACACACGCACACACACACACACATCGAGCTTTATTATAAGTATAGATATATATATAAAATACCTAAAATAATAAATAAACTGTATTTTCATCCGACTGAAATATTGGTATTTGACTGAAATTTTCAATTTTCTTCACATTATAAAATTTTAACAGCTATAAAATCATTTTAAACGAGCAGATTTCTTATTCAGTTGTTTTGAATTAATTTAAGATTCAAAACACGGTGAAAGCAGCTAGATTAGAGAATAGCAAAATTTATTCGGAAATACAAAACTAAAAAATAATAATTACAAAAATACAATAAATAAAAATAGATAAATACACAATAAAAATTTATTTTGTTTTACAAAAAGGCCATCAAAAGTTGGGACCCAAATAAATAAAGCTGAAAACAAAAAAGACCGCAAAAACTCTGGAGCAGCCGCTTTACACTCAACTTTCCTCTAAATTTCATCAAAAATACTTCTTGAAATCTCAAAAATGGATTTTGTATTCTTCAATGATACCTTCTTCCCAAGCTTAGCTTACTGATAACACCAATTAAATATTCTTTTAAGCGTTTTTTTAAAAATCAATTACATGGAAATTTACGTTTTTCATAGTGGAATTCGCTACTCGTGTATTTATTTTTCAACCTTCCTAGCAGTTATCTATACGCGAGGTGGATTTTTGTGTAACGGATCTTTGAAGCAGCCTAAGCCGATTGCTGCTTCTTGGCAAGGAATACGAAATTGCATGCCAAATACAACAAACCACTTCCGTGCTACGCAGCCGAAAATACAATTCTTTGTTCTTGGAAAAATCATGTTTCCGACTTCCCGTGTCAATTTCACACTTTTCCGTCTTTAAACTAATGGAAATTTCACTGCGTGGTATTCAGCTGGGCCATTGCCACCGCCGGCTACATCCGATAACTTCCCGAATTCCGTATCAATGATGCAGAAAAAGTTAAACCTGGAATATATGGATGCGAATCGCCCGAAAGTACCTTTCCAAGCAAAAGAGATAAGAAGAGGAGTAGAAACCCAGCTTTCTACCTTGTTGAGAAAGCCAACCCACAAGGAATTCATCTGAACAAGCAACCAACTCATAGGAGACATTGACATCTACCTTACCTTTCCTTTTCCGGAATGCTGATCAGGCCGCAAAGTCCGGGTTCTTCCTTCTCCCGGTTTTTTCCTATAACCACTTATTTTACATCTCTACGGATATTCAAAAGAAGAGGGGATTGATTTACACCGCCACTGAATCAGCATTTCTTCTTTTGCGCCACTTTATGGACACAAAGAACAAGGGATAGATGGATGGGTTTTGTATTCAAAACTCTCCAAAAAATGTTTCAAAACTGCGGATTACTGCGTGCTGGCGGATCATTGGTGGGAGGAAATGTATTCAACAACTTTTCCGCTTGATATGAAGACGGGTGTCAAATGCATAGCCTTTCTTCCTTCTCTTCTCAATGGCGTTCCCCTTTTTTTAACGCGTTTTTTTGTTCTTGTTGTAGGTATTGAGCTTTGGCAAGAGATTTGGAAGGAAAATTTTCACCGCTTTTCTTCCTTGAATATATATGCGCCGCGAAGGTGAGGATTCCTGCGAAGTGGGAATTCGCCAACGCCAGGAACTTTCTTTCAGTAGGATGAATATAAAACTCTCTGAATATAAAGCTCTTCTTGACTTAAAGAGGCAGTTTGCAAGGCTGGAATATGTCGGCCAGCGATTTTTGCTGCGATAAAATGTAGTCACACATCGGATACCTGCTCTATTAACTTAAAGATATCTCCCCTTTTTTGTCCTTTAGTCATATATTTAGTGGAGGTTGAGTACAGTCATATACATTTGCTATATTTTGAAATAAATCTTGAATGTTAAAATACTCTACATTTGAAATAATAGAGAATAAAAAATGGAATATCGAAATAAAAGACAACATATTGCCCTTTAAATTAAAGTTGAACATATTATAGAAAAGCAGGCTAAAATAGAGGAATTAGAGTGCGTGTGTGTTTAAATTTTGTGCTCAAAGCTCATTTACAATTTAAAAATTCACTTGAACTGCCAATCATCCATATTTCAACTGAAAATAAATTTGTAGCCTAATGATATGTAAGAACTAATTAACGAAACTCCAGTTATCCAGAATCACGAACAAAATCTTGAATCAAAACAAGTAAAGTTGGCAAATAAATTTAATAGAAATTTAATAAATTTAACAAATTCAAATAGCATTATACCAATTTAAATGAAGCGAAATCATACTTACATTTTAGATACGGGGACATGAATTGTCAAAGTCAAAAGGATATTTTAATACTGTATTTAAGTATGTAAAATGTAAGCAATGTGCCTTTCTTAAATCATGCGAAATATCTAAAAAAATTCGTTTCTTTATAAATATATATAAATTATTCTGTTTTAGATCATTATTCGAATATCAATGTCCGGCAAGGTTCCATTTAATCCAAATAATTAACAGTTCCTTTGCATCAAGAACAATGAAATACTTTTTTGTCTCTGGTTTTTGTAATAACGAGCAAATAAGTTGCTTAAGGCAACTGAAGTTGTTGATAAAGAATTCTTACAGTATACTTTACAAACAAGACAATTTTATTGATATTAATTATGTCACATCAATTTTTTTCACTGATATGCATATATTTTTTATATTTTTAAGATGATTAAAAATTGCGCTTGTTAGTAATATTTTCCACACAATAACTACATTTCAATAGCAGAAAATGAATTAAAAAATAAATGCTTTTTAAATCCATTGGATAATTAAATCTGTGCTTGAAAATATTGTAAATCATGAAAACTTTGATTAATGTCTGGATTTTAACTAGATTAAATTTTTAACTCTTATGAATCCTTTTTTTATTGTATCAACTTCTCAATGAAACTAGATTTCTTCCGAAACCATGGTTTTTCTTGGTTCTCTAAAGCATGTACCTATATTTTATGTGGAATGTTAGAAAAATTAATGTAGTCAGTCAAAAAAACATAGGGGGAATCAATATAACATGCAGTATAAATATATGAAATTTTCTTCTAGGAAGAAAATTTTGTTTAAATGTAAAGTATATTTTTAAAAATTTATAGTCAAAAAATTGTTATCGTTGTAATACTGTTTTACTGTTAATTATTGTTAAATACTGTTTAAAAAAAGTTACCTAAACTTGAATTCAGAAAATCATTTCTTTATTTAAATTTTAAATAGTATTTCATAACATTTCTTGAATTAAAGTCTCTTTTGTAATAGTAAAGTGCCAACTAGACAATTATTTATTATAATGTTTTCAACTCCCCCTCATTTCAAATATGCATCCACAAAAAAAAAAGAAAAAAAAAAAAGATTAATTTTTAAATATTTTTATGAATTGTAATTAGTACTAATAAATTGGAAAAATTAGAAAAGAAAGAGATACCAAAGTTCATTAATTAAGTTCAAACATTTGTTCTAAAACAATAGTTTTGAATCTATAAAATAAACTAATTGGGGTGGTTTCCTTAATCAATGTTACATGGGAATCAAATTAACATGCTCTTTTTTTTAAACCCAAATTCTTAAGCTAACATTTTTTTAATGGCGTTGTTTAAAATCAGATGAAAAAAATGTTACTTTTTAAAATTTAATTAAAAAAATAAAATAACTCCCATAAATCTCACTTAATGTGCTGCTTTCAAAAATATAAATTTTTTAAATAAAACAACTAGTTAAAATTTGAAAAGCTTACATACTTTTTTTTATTCTAGCCAGGTTGAAAAATTAGAAAACGTGGAGGTTTGATCATTTACCTAATAAAGTTAAACAATTACAATAAGAGTAAATGGTTTGACTCCATAAAATTTTTAAATTTAGGCAACAACATTTTTTATTAACAACGTTTTAATGGCACTATCTAAAATCACGAAGGAAAAAAAAATTACGACTTAAATTTATTTTTAAAGCCTAATATTTATGAATCTTTCTTAATGTGAAACTTTTAAAAAAGGTATAACAAATCGAAAATTTTAAAAGAACTTTATATCACCTTTTAAAATTTTAGTGTCCTAGTTGCCATAATTGTTTAAAACAATTTTAGTATTCTTTATATACTCCTTTCATAGCCATGGGTGTTTTTTTATTAATATTTCAAAATCATAAGTCCTCTATAAAAATTACGAACCACTTTCGTAGTCAACGATTTATCGCCTCAAGCCAGACAAATTATAAAATAAAAAAAAATAAAAATAGGAAGAAAAAAAATCATCTTCATTTGAAACAGCGCTGTAAAAAACGCATAAAAACGATCTTTTTTTTTTTATCTTCCCCTTTTTTTACCCGACCCGATTCAGCGACAATTTATTTTCCTGCTCAGTTTTTAATCGCACGGTAATAAAATGTCAATTATTTAATCACTGTTTCATGAGTCATTAAAGTGCTGGTTAATTATTTTTTTACCTCCCCTTCACAAGGACGAAAGATCAATGGAGTGGCGATTAAAATACACAATGTTGTCATACGGTGCCTCGCTTTTCAAGAAAAACCAATAATAAGCTATGTATGTAAAAACATTAGTCGCTTTCATAAAAATAATGATAGCTTCCGCTGTTTTTTCCCCCTCAAGCATTTTTTTTTCACAATTTTTTTTCAAGGCATTAAAGTTAAGTAGGTGTCTCTCTCATTCTCTCTTTAGTGAACAAGGATTATAAAGAGCAAGTCGCGAGTTACTTTGCAGCAATTAATTCGAGAAGTTTTATAAACTCATTTGCACCGGCTAAACCGCGCAGTAGATTTTAGTTCGGCGTTTAAGCTCCGGGGGTAATATTTTGTTACTTCTTCAGTTTACTAGGGAGCAAGTTTTAATCGCGTAAAATTTTTTCTGTGCGTGGTTTCGTTCTTTTTCTGTAGTTAATTAATTTTATGCTTAAAATTTAATAAAAAAAAGTGGGTTGCAAAGCTTTATGTGGCTACTTCATTATAGAATTTTTTGTAATAAAAATTAGGTAAGAAATATTTATTTTAAACTTCTACAAACGATTTCAAAATTTTTGCTATAAAACCGGGTTTTTCCCCTCAAAAAGGTTTTTTTAAATGTATTAATAGATATAAATATATCAGTTTCATGCTGTACAATATTGGCTGATATTACTCAACACTATACATCAGAATATAATATAATAGTACGTCATCTCTTTATAGTGTATAATATTTACAAAAATACATGCTTAAAAAGCAACATTTTCACCTTTGCATATCATTTTTCCAATGCAAAATAATATCAACATTTATTTGTAGATGATGCTTTTGTAGAAGTATTTTTTTAATGTTTAGATTAACTGCAATTCATTTTAATTTTCATATATCTAATTAAATTTTTTCTGTATTGACAGTGCGTTAAAAATATTATTTTGAGAATTAATTGATGCAATGATTTAGATTCAGTAATGTGTCCTTTTAGTTTTCCCCTCAAAGTAAGAACTCTATTTTTTGTAACTTTAACTTTAATTAACACTTTAAACTTAGGTAAGATCAAATTGCCAAATTTTACTTCGTATATAAAATGCCCAGCATGGAATAATAAAATTTTAACTAATAGATGATATATTAAAAATTTCCGATGCAAAGACCTGGAAAAATTGAATTAACATACGCTCGAGCTCGCACATATATGCGTCGAACTTGGGCATATGTGTGCGTGTGTGTGTATTGAACACCTTGCACGATATTGACGTGCAATAGCTCTGAAATATAGATCTTTAATGTCAATTTAGAATTTGTACTGAATCTGTCGAGCGAATATTATTTTGGACATTTTTTAACCGACTGAATGAAATCAAAATTATATTCACAAGACCACATACGGAATTTTATTCACATGTATGCGAAAGTAAAGATTGATAGGTGGTCAAGTCTTTGATAGATTTAGCTAAATTTCTGTACATGTACTATCCATATCTAGCTTTGCACACGTTTTCATTTACTTGTACAAGGATTGCATTGAAAGAATTATAATCGTCAAAGAATTTGAATTCAAAATGTTGATGGATCTCTAATTTTTAGACAGCCTTGAGTTTGAAAAACATTTTTTGATATTATTGCTATTTGTTTGTCTGTAACATTTTGTTGTCATCGAGTACTACTTGAACTTGAACGAAGAATTAGACGTCCTCTAACTGGATTTCTTTCAAAATTTGATTAAAAAATCTACTTGTTTGGTCGTAAATCTATGTACCAAATTTTATCCATTGAACTGAAACTGTTTTTGAGTTATCGTATTCACAAATAAATTGATATAATTTCAAAAATGAGTTTTTTTTTTTATTCAAGGAGGTTTAAAACGAGGAGATTCAATAAAATTTCGTGTTTTATTTTATTATAATTATCACAATATATTTATGCATCATAAATAAGCAAATAAAAGTTAATTCACAAAAATTAACTCAAATTGCTCTTGAACATTTATTAAAAATTAAAGAAATGAAATTTAAATCATTAATAAATGAATTGAATATCATTAAACAGTTTATTTTTTTAATTGTAAAAGAGGTTTGAATTTTTTTTAAATATAATATTTTTAAAAGATAGAATTGAAAAGTGCTCAAAACTTCCTTCATTTTTACTTTGCATTATTATTAAATTCTGAACATTAAATGTTAAAAGGTATCTTTAATAGCTTTGTTACTCGTTGTGTATCAAATTACACATAAACATTTATCAAATTTAAGAAATGAAATTAGTATTATTAAAAATATTATTTTTTAAATTCTAAAACAGTTTCAGAATTTTTTAAAACATAATATTTTCTAAAGATCTAGCCCCGAAAATCTCAAAACTTGCGTCCTTTTAATTGCATTTTTATTAAGTTCTGAACTTTAAAAGCTAAAAATGATCTTCCCCAAGTCTTGAAAAATCAAAATGCTAAATGTTATCAAAATTTGCCAAAAACTGTAGATTTATATAGAAACAGATAGAAAGATGACTTTCTATTTCTATCTATCTATTTATCTTTGTATATATAAAGAGAGATGGAGATTCAGATCTCGTTCTTGTTAAAATATCTTTCAAAGAACTCCTCTCCGGCTTAGGAGAAAAAGATAATCAAAAACGATGGAGTTTGTTTATGATGCTATTCCTATTCGTAGCAGTTTCATACAATGTCAAGTTATTGAGGAAAAAATACGGCAGCTCCAGTCGCTAGTAGTGGATGATGGCGCAATTTTCTACAATGTTCCTGAGTCCATAAAAGAAATTGTGATACGTGGTATTTTAACATTCTACATGCATTTCTGAATTCTGACGGGAAGGCGAGGAAAAAATTGATAATAGTTTTTACCTATAATGGTTTCATTTTTTAAAAATCCTTACTGAAGTTTTTTTTAAATCTTTTGTGAGCAAACTTATTGATTTTGGAGCTCTAAATCCTGTGATAAATCTAGATCTGTAAAAGATGCTAAAAATTTTGACTTTATAGGAATTTCATATAACTTTTATTTTGCCCAAGATTGTTTTTGTATTAATAAAAAACATCGACATAGAAAAAAATTTCCAGTAAAATTTGTAATTTTTAATTGTAAAAAAATGAAGATCGGAATTTGTGCCATTTTTGTTCCAAAGTTAGCTTACATTACAACCAACCAAAAATTAAAGCAATTTTCATGAAATTAAATTGAACGTAAATATTCCCTGTGTCAAAACTGTTAAAATAAGGATATATTGTATATAGAGCAGAACGCTAGTACTGTTACATCTAAAACACAAATAAACTTATATAAATCAGAAAGAAAAAAAATCAACGATTGCAAAATTCAAGTTATCATGTGAGAGCATTATTATTTTTGTCATTATTTTCTTTAATTATTTAACAAGTATGAACCTGTTTGAAGCTTTTGGAGCTAGACCGATTTTGAGAGGAAAAAAGTCACCGTTTTTCTAAATATTGATGGAAGGGTAATCTAATAATCTCATAATTGTTTCAAACTGGTTTAAACTGGTTAATAACTTAAATTAATTCAGACAATTCGTAAGAATTCAGAGAATGAATAATTTGGAAATAAAGTTGCAACTTTAGTTGACGATAAATCGGACAAATGTGAACACCATTCTGCATTATTTTCTAATAATCCTAAAACTGAAAAATAAATGCCTCAAAAGCAGTAAATCGCTAATTTTTTGCCGACGCATTTTAAGGCTTCAAAAACCTCAAACCAAAACAACGTTATGTTCTCCTTGATGATAAAAATTAAGTTTAAAAGCAATTATGTTTTAGTCCCAGTAATTGAAGATGGAGAATTGGTTCGTTGTATTTGAAATTTATTATTTATGCATTTATTAAGTTTTCAAAATTGTGTCTTTTTAATTAAAAAAAGTGTAAATTTTTAGTCACAAAATTACTAAATCAGTCTTCGGCATTGAAATTTTTTTTTTAATTTTCAGGTTTGACTTTTCCAAAATTTGGAGAAAAAAGCCATGTAGCCAAAAAGTGCGCTTAGTAAAAATATTAAAAACATAGGAAAACTGAATACTTAATAAATTAATTATTTACTTTAATAACTTCGCAGAATTGTTTTTCTTTGTTAAATAATCGATCATCTAAGCCAAATTTCGGTTTACTAGGGGTTTTTTTTTGTTTTTGTTGTTCAAGATATTTAGTATTCTACTGCAGTTCCGGCTTGAATGCTCTTTTACAGTATTAAGGCGAGTCTTTTCCCGGATCTGCAACTTTGGCGGAAGAAACTCCCGAAAATCTTAGTAAATAGAAAGACATGAATTATTTCTTTTCAAGAAGAGCATAGAAGTTACAAAAATTTGTGATTTACTTCAGTGTATATTTCGGTTTATTATGTAATCAATGTCTTGCTCCAAATACCGTGTTAGCTTTTATTGCAGATTACGTAATTACGTATACCAAAACACAAAAGTTTAAAAAAGTTGCATTTTTTTGCCACAATTGATTTGGATTTGAGAGTTTTTCATCAAAATAATCGAATTTTTTAATGTTACTTTCTCAATTATTGTAGTATAACATTCAAAATTTTGAGTTGAAGAATTTTCTCTCCCTCTCTTACACATACACATATATATGTATGTGTGTGTGTGCACGCGTGTGTGTGTGTGCACGCGCGTGTGTGTGTGTGTGAGAGAGAGAGAGAGAGAGAGAGTTGTTGCTATATGTTTTAACTGCAGAGGTAAGATTTTAAATTGTGAATACAAATAAAAAGTAAATAAACAGTGTTTAAGAAAGTGACTGTTTTGTCTGTCGTAGCATTATGCAATTATCATGAGTGATTTCATTGCATCAAAATGCATTTCAATGGATGATTTAATTATATCAGGATTTCCGTTGTCTTAATGCTTTCGCCACTCCCATGATACTCTGAATATTGCAAAAGCCCACTAATATTGTGTCTTTATATATTTATTTATATACAGAATATGGAGAGGAATAAATTGTAGAAAGATTGAAAAACTCGACGAAATTTATAAAAAATATACCGAGTTTACTACCGATACTGCTCAAGGATTGGGTGATTGAAGGCCGAAGAGGTTGAAAGAAACTTCAAGTTTAGTAAATAATTCTTTCATTATAATTCTCAACTTTTGTATAAAAATCTTTTTGATACATTCCTCTCCTTAGAAGCTGTAAAGTGTTAATTCTATATTTATCTATATCTATACTTATAATAAAGCTCAATGTGTGTGTATGTTGGCGTTCTACAGGACAGACCGTTGAATCTACAGCTACCAAGTTAGGTAGATGTATACCTTGAAGGTCAGGAATGTGTACCTTGGAGTCCTTTTTTCAAATTTTTTATTAGAATTTGAATTAATTAGAAACTAAGCAAAATTTCGAGGTTTTTCAGCAATAACTTCCAAAAATATTATGGCACAAACATGATTTTTGCATCAATTTAAAGATTAAAAAATTAGCATTCTAATGGTATTAGTGTTTTAACATATAACTTAAACTTCTATTTTTAACGAATTCCTTAAGAAATAATTTAACCACATTTTTCAACAATATATTTCGGACAAAACAATAAAATTTAATCTGCACGAGCACGTCAAGGGGCAAAAGATTAGATTTTATTAGCGTGTTGTCATCATATTGACAGAAGTACAAATTTAAAAAAAATCAACTATTATTGCAAATAAAATCTAGAAAAATTTAACTTTTAGCACGTGACTGGATAAATAAATATAAAATGTGATAGTTTTCTAAAAGAATAAATGCAAAGCAATGGTTTCTTTTACATTGTATGTACCTTGAGTCAAACAATGCATTGATGAATGAGTTTTAAATTTCTTCACACTTTGCTCTGTGAACCATATTTTCCAAATATTCTTATTAATATTTTAAATAAAAGTTGCTATATCAATTAATCTTCTAAATCAATCATTAAAACTGACTGATTTATAAAATTAAAAAAAGTAATATTATGAAAACATGCTGATTAAGATCTTTCCGTCCACCATCTTAAAGAAGATATCAATTTTTGGCTAATCAATGCCTAGAATTAATCTAAGGGTGAAAATCAAATGAATATGTGGTTTCGTATATGAATGAATGCGCATGTGTGTGTGTTAGGACACCACACATCAGACCATATGATCTAGAGCTACCGCACTTGGTATTTATATATTTTCTTTGGAGGATGAAAAAGCATACTTTGATGGAGTTTTTTTTTTTCTTTCAAACTTTAATTATTTAAATATTAAGCTAACAATTGGAATTTTTCTGTGATAATTTCCGAAAATAGTACAACAAAAAATTGTTTTTTAAATCCTCTTAAATTTTTTAAAAATTAATAACAATGTTTTAACCTATAAATTAAGTTTGAATTTTTAATGGATTTTTAAAAAAAATACTATAACTATATTTTCCAAGAATTAATTTCTCACAAAATGAAAGTAGAATATAGCCTGCAAGAGCACGTTAAGAGTGTACCAGTGCTTTGCAGTTAATTTGAAAAAACTCAAATGGAATGATTAAATTAAATTTTATTGCAAATTAACTGAGGAAAGTGTGATGCTCAGCACGTGTTGAAATCGTAGCAAAATGTTATGGGATAAGTATTAGATGCGATATTTTCCACATAATTCCATAACAGCTGATAGCAAATCAGAGAGAGATATGTTAAAATGAACAAATAATCGTAAAGCTTCTATAATAATACGAGTTACGTGACTATCGGAGTTTGAAGTTTAAATATATTTGGCTGATAACTTATAAATAGAGCAAGGTACGTAAGTATTTAAAATTTTTGAACGCATTACTCAAGGTGAGCCAGCTGGTTGCCAAAGGCGGCCTGTAATTTTTATTATATATGGTAGCTAATTGATAGAATCTTTGTTTAAAGCATTGCATTTAGTTAGTTAAAGCACTCTACTTTAGAGCATCATGTAATTTGAGTACCATTTCAATGCATTTAAAGGAAAAATTTGAATATTCTCTCAATATTCTTAGACCTATCTGTTAGTTTTTTTGTATTTAGTTAGTTAAAGCACTCTACTTAAGAGCATCATGTAATTTGAGTACCATTTCAATGCATTTAAAGGAAAAATTTGAGTATTCTCGCAATTTTCTTAGACCTATCTGTTAGTTTTCGAGAGTTGTTTCCAAATTTCTGTACCAAAATTCTCCATACAGTTATCAAAGCATTATTCGTCAAAAAATTTTTTTTGAATATTTTTATCCATTTAAAGCAAAAATTCAGTTATTCAATTTTTTTAGACCTGGATCCAGTTTTTGAGAATTATTCATTAAATCATTTGTTTTGATCTATATATTTAAAACAAAGATTACAGCGAGTTATTGAACAAATTGCCGATATAGCAAATATAGAACATGACGGAGGAAATTTCAAAAATTGTTAATAATATCATATTGTAAAGAGAATACGTATTAAATTGAAAAAATCCATAAACCAGGAAGAAATTTTATTTTAAATTTAATCTTCGTATGATTAAATAGTATATTAAAGTGCAATAACTTTAATTTTTGATCTTCTTAAACGATTTTGTATTGACAAGAAGTTTTATTATAAAGTATTAATAAAAATTCATTTCGATGAAACATTGCTACTAAAAATAGCCATAACTACAATAATCATAAAATAATTTATACAAAAGTATATTAACCCATTAGCTATCACTAACCCAATTTGAAGATTTTGGAATTTTATGTACACCACTTGTCGTCAAAAATATATTTGACAGTTTAGTTCTCTCTCTATAAGTCAATATTGTTTTTAGTTCAAAGCTTGTATTTTGTGCATGATTTCTTTAAAACGAGCCAGGAAATTTGAAATTCCTCTGTATGCTGAATGAAACAAAATTGTCACATAGGAAGCACTGCTTTTTGATTTGATTTTTATATTATATTAAAATGACATACAGTAAGAACTGCAATTTAAGGATTATAATAATGACCCGTTATTTACACAATCTTCTATTCTTTTTCTATTGAAATGATTTGATTAATAAATTATTTTAACCATTTTCGAGAATATTAAGTATTTTGGAAACAAAACCATAATTTGAATAATATTACACTGTAACACAACTTTTTATGTATATACAAAACTTATCCGGCCAAAAATTTAAAAAATAATTAGCAGTTAATGGATTAGTAAAAGACCGCATTTGATTAATATTCAGAATGTCGATGTTTTATTTGATTTAAAATTTATCTTCCGAGGATGCTATGTGATTATATGAAACAGCACGAATCTTTTGCATAATTTATGATGTAAATACTAGTTCATATATCATTAGTTAAACTTTGGTGAAAATTAGCCAGATATCGAATGCCTATTGTAAAAAAGTACTCATTTCCACAGAAAGCAGATGAAATTTTTAAAATTGTTCAATTTATCTTATTTTCAATGAATAATATTAACTTAAAAATATGTATTAAAAATCCCTAAATTCCTGATTCTTTTGGATGAAATTTAATTAAACTGGAACTAATAATTTGAATCTTTCCAAGGCTAACAGATTTTTTAATAGATTTTCTTTATCCTAGAGTTAGAAAGTGAGAAACGCATTAACTAACTATATGTGCAGTGCTGTAATCGGCTCTATTTTTCCAAGAAAAAAAAAGCAGGGTTTTACGGCACGACACGGGCCGTTTTTCAGAATGTTTTTGGTACCAAATGACACGCTATATTTTGAGAAATGTTCAAGGTGTGTGTGTTTTTTCCTATATTAAGGACATTTTAATTTTTTTCTGCCTTTTCTATTCGTCATCAATCGAAAAATGTATAGAAAGAAAAAAATACCTGAGGACACAACGGTAACTTTTCTATTCGTTTACAAAAATTGCATTGTTAATAATCAATTGCAATTTAAATCAGTTATTAAATATACATATTTAACTATTATTACAAATACACTAGTGACTTTTATACTTGTCAGTTGAGATGCAAAGAGCATTATCACTAAATATACATTGTCGAATGTTCTATTATTACTAAACATTCACACTGTATTTTCAGTAAAAATCTCTTTTTAACTTTTAGGTGGACGTTTTATTACTTCTTAAAGACACTACTATATTATTATTAAAATTATATACACTTATCAGCTTTCCATTAGTCTGAAAAGTCATGCATTGTGGTCATTCATACAGTATACAAAGTCATTCATATTTTACTTATATACTCTGAAGATTTTCTGTTTGTCATTAAATTCATTTTATTATCATTAAAGACGTATGGGTCAATGTTTTATTAGTCACTAAAGATATACACCTTGTGCAACTGGTAGAATGGTTTTTTGTAAATATATTAATAGCCGAGATTTTTCTTCTTAATTTTAGCTAAAGTTTTATTGCAAAAACTTCAAAATGATGGACAGTTAATTTACCTTTAAAAAATAAGAATTAAAAGGTGGGGAGTAAAACTTCTGAAGCAGTTTTATTTAAATCTAAAACTCATAAATTTCATGGACTAAGCATATATGCCAAATGTATTTATATCTTTTCACGGTATTACTTTATTAAAAAGTGTCTCTTTCATGAGTTGACAGTACATGCGGCATTCAGAAAATCATGTTCTGTCACATATACGAAATGTTGACAGCTTACATTTCGAAGTGTACTGAAAACCGGAAAGATGTAAGAGATTCGTTTATAAACAACGTTTCAGAAGAGGTATTCTTGAAGAGTAGATTATTTATCTAATTTGTTTCAGTTGACGTTTTCACGGTATCTGCCTCTCTTTATTTATACATCTTCGAATATACGTGGGCAAATGCCAGTTGATGAGACATTAAAGTATTTTTAATGTTTCAGTTGAAAATATAATTTTAAAAAGTTTTTTAAAACATTTTTTCCCTTGTAATTTTAATTAAATGTATTTTTTAATAAAATTTTTCCTTCTGTAAGTACTGTAAAGCAAGTTTTGAACAGAGCCCAAGGTGTCTGTCGAAAGATACATAATATAGAATTTTAGAACAAACTACTTTAGTAAATGTTGAACTTTTATTGTTTAATAAGGTTTCGTCACTATTTTGGTAAGTTTATAATCCGATTAAAATATAATAAAATCAGATATTTTAACATATTAATATCAGGGATTTTTTTAAATTTTATTCTGGATTTTTTTATATTTTCCATTTTTTTAAGATTATTGGGAAATATAAAAAAATAATAACAAGGCTTTCATTGCAATAACATTTTTATAGTAACCATATATGTGCAATTTAAAAAAATAATTAAAAATTTCCTTTATTGATATTTTATGCCTTTTTTATTATTGAATAAAAAACAACAATTCTATATTAAACGGGTATTAAAACGAATACAACAACAATTCTTATCTTCTGTTGTTTTCCTTCTAAAAACATTACGAGAAAATTTATGAAAATGTAGTTTTTGCTTCGAATTTTTTTAAAAATTTTGAATATAGAAAATTTTATTTTAGATTTTGATCAATCCATCGCCCAATGAATTAATTTCCTTAACAATTTTTTCTTCTATGTTTATAAGCGTTAATATCCATTTCAATTCATAATTCATTGCTCTGAATAAATATTCATTTCTTTGGACATTAAATTTTTTATACATAGAAATGAATCATAATGGAAACAAAAAGGCGTGCTGGTGAGCGACATATTAAAAAATATACTCTATACGGAATTAATCTTTCATGTCAGTTAAATAAATTATTGGTTTGAGTTTACTGTTGAAAAATGTTGCTTATTTTTAATTTTCTGCTTATTTCTCAAGTTCAATGGCTGGAAAAACTCTTTTCTTTTCTTTTATTAGCAACTGTCTCTTATAACACTTTTTAAAGTAAAATGTATACTTTTCTAGTTTTATCCTTTTTTCTGTAATTTTAGTAACTTCACTTTGAATGTGAGAATATTTTGTGACATTTTCTATAAAATGTCAGACAGTGTATTATTATAGTATAAATGTAATGCATAAAAATTATGAATATCAGGAGTCTAGAATTTTTATATACTTTTGTCGAATTTATACAATTAAATTTTAAACGTAACTATTCTGTGCATAAAAATGCATCCTATTTTCAAAGGACTATATTTTTCTATGCAAGCTCGAACACTAAGAAACTTTTGTACTCCTGAGCTTTTAATGCTGAATATAATCGTAAATATAAAAAAAATATCTTCATCATTTATAATTTTCTCATATACAGAAATGAAACTCTTTTTAAAATAATTAATCGAAGATTTGAGTAGCAATATTTACAGCAAGCAAATGCGTGGTTTGATTTTGATTTTACAATTATAATTTCAAAAATATGAAATTCGTTATAAAATTGATAGCAATTATTTGATGATTAAAATTGATTAAAATTTTATATTGACCCTTCCTTTAATGTAAAACCATACCAGCAAATTTATGCCTTTAATTATGAAAATGTAAGTTTTCTACATAGAGGTGTAAATAAGAATTTTTAGAAACGGACATTTACTTTTCTTGCAAATTTCGTTTTCCCAAATTATTGTATTCCAATTATATTGATCTTTTTTATAATTCTCATTTACCATCCTTTTAATCTTCTGATAATCTAAGAAAAAATCTTTGAAAATTTTTGAAACATTTACTTTTTATACAAATTAACGTTTCAAAAATTGCTGTATACTAATAATATGCTGTATCTGTTCTTTCTTATAATTCTATGGTAATCAAAGGAAATTTTAAATTTTATGATAATTTTCCCTTTGACATCGAATCTTACGGCTGAAAATTTCTTCTTTTGAATTTGAAATCGAGAGGAAGTATTTTGAGAGATTTATAAATAAAAGAATTTTTAACAGTGATTTGCTGTAAGTATAAAAGTAACTTAATTGCTCTGCTTGTGACTATTGTAGTTTTTTTTCTCTAAAATAATCTTTATGTAATTTAAATCTTATAGTAACCACCCCTTTAATGCAAGAACTAAGTCACAATTTAGCACTTAAGTTTTAAAACTACACAAAACATCATACATAAATTTATAAACAAGAACACTTTTGAAATAACATGACACCGGAAGAATCCAGAGTTCAAAGGTTTTATTACCATCCTTTTTTTAAAAAAAGTTTTTTTTTGTCCCAAAAATTGAAGTAATCGTATTTGGTTCTTCAAAAGCGAAAAAGGATACCCAATTAAATGAAAGCAGAAAGATGATAAAGAAAAATGCTTTCTACGTCTTCTGTTTCCTCTGTGAAAAAGCGAAACCATTTTTCAGAGATCACTTGTAACAAGTTCATTGATGTTTGTGAAAGACATCAACAGCTGGTGAAACAGGGATGAGATTGCTAAAAATAGGCCTCAATTTATCCTAAGCATTTTTACCAGCACTCATTCTGACCTTTCAAGCAATAGGGGAAAAATATTCCTTTTTTTTCCCTCTGTCTTTCTCTTGAACAGCTTCAATGCTTGCTTTTTTGCGAAACGAGCTCAAAATTCCTTGGCTTTTGAACAAGACCTTTTTTTTTCAAACTCTAACTTGATTGGATTGTACAGACTCAAGCATATTTTGAAATCCTGTTAACTTTCACTCATTCAGTGTTTTCTTTTATGTTTTTTCAGACTTGCTTTGATTGCGCTCAGCTTCAAAACAAATTGCACAAGTTCTTGTCTTGCCACTATTTCTTAACCCATATTTCAAGAGTTAGAGCCAGTTTTGTTTATGCATCTTTATTTAAAACTAAAGACTGCAGCCTTGATTCATCTTCATTGACTAATTTACTACGCATCACCAGTGTTATTGTTTCTTTCTTTTTTTATTCCTTTTATTTTTTTTTATCAAAGCTTAAAATATGTTTGTCTGTCAAGAAGACATTTTATTTCTACTTAGAAAACTTGTGCTGAGTTTGTAAAGATAAATGTTTTGACTCCTCTCTAGATTATCAAAATATGTGGAATAACTGAAAATTTAAGAGAAAATCATCATCACCTTTATTAATGATTACTGCTATTTCACTTCCTACTTCAAAATGTGCTCAGCTGTCTAAAAAGTATTTATTTGTAGTTTGTTGAAGTTTAAAAGTGCTTTGAATATTCCCTGAATTGTTTCTTGTCAAACTATGCGGAAGAACTGAAAAACATTGTTCTGTTATCATTGTTGATGGTTTCTCTTATTTCCCTTTCTACTTCAAAATATGCTAAGCTATCTAAAGAGTATTTTATCTGTAGTTTGTTGAATTGAAAAGTGTTTTGAATATTCACCAAAGTGATACTTATCAAAATAACCTAATATAAAGAACATAAACCTAACAGAAAAACATATTTCTTCATTATATTAACATGCCACCGTTGTAATTTTTCTTATTTTATTTTTCACCTCTAAATATAATTAGCTATTTAAAAAACCTAATATCGATATTTGATGTTTACAACACCAGTAATCAGTATTTGCTTATTCACTGATTTAACATTTATCAAACGTCTTTAATGCCACCTAGGAGGAACTGAGCATTTAATAGAATTCCATTTTTTCATCACCATTCTCATTTTTTCTCTTAATTTACATGGTGCCTCATATAAATTCTCTTTTATATCAGTGTCCATCTTATTAGTAACTTGTGCAGATAAATAGACGAATGTCAAGCTCTGAGGATTAATATAACTGTCCTTTTTTTCACTCTAGAGGAATTTTTATATATTTTAAGTGCAGTAAGTTAATTATTATGGAATCATTATGTTTATATGAGGAAAGTCAAACGCAATGTATAAATTTAATTTTAGAATCCACATTACGTTTCGAGTGAAAAAAGGCGAAAGTAACACAAAGATATAATATAGCTGTTATTTCATACCTGGACTGTAAGTAACAACTATCGTCTACTTTTAAATGTAACGATGCATGATGTGAAAAATATCTTTAAAGTAACATCATCACACATTAAATAATGTGTGGAATTATAATGTTATGTTGCAACAACAACATGTGATTTCAATGGGTTAAGGTGATAATACAAAATCCATTATTATTAACTATTGAAAACTATGTATAAATGGTTGTGGTTTAAAGTGAAAATTTGAATTTTTCCGACAGCCAGTTTTTTTACTGTTTAAAAATTAATTTCAGAAAAATACAATTTTTGTTGCAATACTTTTCTTGCCGGAAGTTCGTTAAAAAATTTTTATTTACTTGTGATTACAAAAATAAATTTAGCATATTAGCTTTTTTGGATAAGTTTTAATAATTTACTGTATAATTAATAATTATCAATTTCAATGGGTTTACATGATTCAAAATCAACAATTATTAATAATAGGAAACTACATTTAAATGCTTGTTTTTTAAAGTGAAAAATTGAACTTTTGGAACAGTAAATTTTTAAAATTCAAAATTAGTTTCAGAAAAACGCTAGTTTTGCTGCAATAATTTCCTTTCGCAAAATTCCTTGAAAAATTTAAATGTAATTGTTAAAATAAGTTTAGTATATTAGTAAAAAAATAAGTTTAGTATGTTAAAATAAGTATAGTATATTTATATATTAAACTGTAAGAAAGTATTGTGGCAGCCATAAATCAAGTCGAGAAAGAATGAAATAATAATTCAGGGAATATAACTTTTTGTTAAATAAATTTTTAAAAAATCGATCAATTACATTTGTTTATATCCTTACACTTGAGATCTTCAGACATAAATTTAACGCTGAAAACTTTATCGTACTTTTTATTTACATTTCCAAGTGTTTTCATTCCGTTGCTTTTCCTTGGCAATATTAGACGAAGAAAATAATTTATACCATGGCAATTTCATACCTGGACTGAAAATAACAACTATCGCCTACTTTTAAATGTAATGATGCATGATATGAAAAATATCTTTAAAGTCACATCATCATCGTTAGACGAAAAAAAGACATCTAAAATTCCACCTACGAATATAAAAATGAAAAAGGGAAAGGAAATATTCCTTTTTTTGAATACATCTAAACCGATTTAAATTGAGCACAATTTAGAAACAAATGAGTTGTCTCAAAGCAAAGGGAATGTATTTTCAAAAGAGCGGGAAAAAATAATCTAAGCATTCGAAAGGTAAACATGCGGGGGAAAAAATTATGATGGGGAAAACAAAAAAAAGAATATTTTTTGACATCGTTGCAGAAAAAAGAAGTAGGGAAATTTTAAGCAAAAAGAATCAGGGGGAAAAAAAAGAACGGTGAAAAAAAGGACATTAACATCCAATTGGACGAGCATTAAATAAAATCCCAGTCTGAGGCTATTTAAGCTTGGGCCAATCATAGACAGTTTGTGAGTCAGTAGCCCATAAAGCAACATTTAGACGATGAGTCGAAGCTTCAACAAAATGATTCAGTCGAAATCCTTTTTTACTATTCTCCTTTTCCTAGCTTTCCTTTTTTATATTGTTATTTTCTTTTCGCTTTTATCCTTCATTGGTTACACAAAGGAACAAAGAATGAGAAAGGAAGGGGGAAAAAAAAAAAGAGCGGGAAAAAAAAATGTGGCGAAAAAAAATGGCTGCTTAAAGCGATCGCGTGAACAAGTTACCTTGCGCCTTTCCAGAATAGCGAATTGATAACCTAGCAGGTTAAATGTACAAATCCTTAAAGTAATTTTTTCTCCTTTCTCCTGATGTTCGTTTGTCGTTTTCCGGGGGATCTTTTTATTTTTATTTTTTTTATTCCTTTTTCGAAAAGTGCTCCATTTTTTCCCCTCCTTCTTCTGTTAATGTTTTTCGGTCGTATTCTCCCCCTCCCCTACTCCCATCTCCAAATCGGCATTGTAACGGATATTATTTCGTATCTTTGTGTAATCTTTCGTGAAATTATTTGTGAATCTGTACAACAATGAGTGAAGTGTTCTCTGTTATTACTGCGAGTCTAGTGGCAGACATTTGAAAGCACTTTAAGCATCCAACCATGTTTTATTGCATTCTGTATTGGAGATAATATCGAAGCGGCTACAAGTGCTCGTTTTGCATAAAGCTCTATTCTGATTACGTACCTTTAAAAAAAATGTTTATACAAAATTGTAAGTTCATGATTAGTGTTTTGCTTCAAATTGGAATTGGAACAATTTATTTAATCAATGATTTTCTCATGCCACGAATTTCAGGCAATACTTTAACTTTTTGCCAATGACTTTATCCCCACCCCCCAAATCATTCTTTTATTTTTATGCAGAACTATTAGAAATAAGTATTTTAATAAACTGATAATCAGATAGGAATATTTTCTATAAAGTTTAAGTAAATTTTTCGTGCTGGCTTCCGGCATAGGGGTAGCGGGTCTTCCCTGGGATCTGGGCTTCCCGGTGCGGACAGGGTTGTTTTTCCGTGTTCTATCTATGAGACATGTTAATGGGCCCCTCTGTTAAAAAGAAGCTGTACAGGCGAATGTGATGCATGAAGTAGTTAAGTAGTGTTCTTGACTCGAGTTGGAGCTGCTGAAGAAACAGAAAACGGTCACTGGGCTTAAATCGATGCCAGAAAAGATGTCAGAATGATGATGTTACAAGATAAGTTTATTTGAAAAAATATTGTTATTTATTAGTGCCATAAATTCTTATGAAAATCAAGCCATTTGACAAAAATGGTAAATTTGTCAGAACTTCGACTATTATATTCCGTCATTAAATTATAACAACTTTTAAAAGCTTTTTAAATAGTTACAAAATCAGCCATGATTTTTTGTTTTTTTGTTCTTGTTAATATTTAATTTACTTTTGCATGTTTGCAATGATTGTTTTATGTTTTACTTGGTAATAAAAAAGGGGATAGTTTCTGCAAAATAGAAATTCAAACAATAATAAGTATAGGGCAAGTGAACTAGTGAATGATCTCATAAGCATATACTTTATTTTATTCGTCATTACTAGTGAACTTTACGCAAATTGCATTTTTAGACATAGCATTCCTTGAACTGTTCTAGTTGCTACATCAGTATTATTCTTAATATATATGATGATATATATCATTGAGCTTCAAATTTTATCAACTCTAAAATTTATCTAAATTGTTTTGGACAATTTTTTGTCGCATACTGTGAAACTGAAAACTATTTATAAAATTTAAAAAGTTTGATATTAGAATTTTTTTTAAACAAAAATATCAGTCAAAAGAAATTTAATACTTTAACTTTTAGTATGTTTTGTATAAACACTTTTACGATTCAAAAAATTTTCATAATCAAAAACGGGTACTTTGTATACAAATAAACGTTCTCAATTATTATCGAGATTTTTTTAAACACATTTTTAAAGTAGCCAAAGTTCTGTCCTAGTTTGATTTTAAAGTGGCTAAAACTAACTTAGATTTATGTCTGCTCTACTTTATTATTACTATTTCTAATTTTGAATTCTTTGTCTCCAATTTCAGAATCTATTATTCGTTAAAAAGTATTTTTACCCTATATTATTACATCTATCTTTACAATTCAATAGACCGGCGTTTTGGCATAGGGGTAGAGCTTCGTGCCCGTGATCTTGGGTTCGAGTCCCAGTTCGGAAAAGGTTGTTCTGCCTCTTTTCTGTGAGATGTGTGAATGTGCCCTCCTGTAAAAAGGGGTTGTGCAAGCGAATGAGTGATGAGTGAGTGGCAAAGTCATACTCTTGTTCCTAGTTGGCGGTACTAAAAAATAAGAGATGTATTCTATTGGCTTAAATCGCTGTTTGCGTGGCAGCTAGTTTGTCCAATAGCAAGTTGCTATAAGAAACAACATAATTCAATAGATTTTAATATTGAGTTTTACTCTTCGAGCAGTCTCAATTTTTTTTAATTAATAAAATATCCTAAAATAAATGAATGATACAAGAAGTAAATAGTAAATACTCGGTAACATTGAAATAAATAAAAATATTTAATATGTTAGCTCAACAGAGTGATAACACAATTATGAATAACCGATTTAAAAATATATAAAATGTTTTTGCTGAATGTTATTCGAAACACATATCTAATTTAATAATACGGGATGATTAGTAAAATCCTTTTAAATTCTTTAATTTCGAAACGGCGTCTTGTTTAGCTTCTCGGAGTGAGCGGAGTTAAAATTAGCGTAGATATTTATGAAAAAAATTATCAACTTTCCTTAATTTAAAAAAGAGTTGGTTCTAGGTTATTCTCTGTATGACCTCATCTGACCCTCTTTTACCCTCCCAATGCATTTTTCAGATTTTATTATTATTATTTAATTTTTTTCTATTGCTTAAATAGGAAAAACAGCATGAAAATAACTGATAATACATTTCTTAATTTAAGATCGAAAACTTTTTCAAGCCATTTAACTTTAAATCCAAATATATCCACCATTTTTACAGGTCATTCAAGTTTTACATGTGCTTTTATTACAGTTCAGCATACATTAAAAAAAATATTGCCTTTTGTCCAATTAAAAATATATTTTATTCTTATATCGTTAATCTTTTCATTTATTTATTTATTTTGTGTCTTCACTTGTCTGAATATATTCACCATAGTCCCTTTACTATAGGTGCACGTTACTTCCTTCTCTGTGAGAGATGTCTTTTTGAAAGTAAAAGGATTAATAGGACATTACCGATCCCTCCATATACTTAAAATTGTAAATAAGATTTTATTTGGTAGTCAATAACAGCATTTGTACGCATCGCAAGAGTTTTCGCGTATATTAAGATTTTGAGTTGCGTTCGTAACATAATGAAGAAAATAAGGTGTGTAATTTGGAACATTATCTTTTCCCAAAGACGGACTTTTGATATAAATCTGCATTGTTCATGCAAAAAACTCAGGACAGATTTGTTCCATCTTGATGGTGATGTGTTTAGAATATATTCCAAAAATAAGTTACATTTATCAAATTTTGAATTAAAATATTATTTTGATGAATTTTATACTGTTGTATAAAAACAATTTCACTTTCCCTAAAAAAAAATCACTTTTTCTTATTTTCGAGGTGCAAGGTTTTTATGCTATATTTTTGAATTTAATTTTTTAAAACGTTATGTCTGGTTGAAATGTTAATTTATCACAAAAATAGTGTTTTAAAAAGATTCAATTACTGGTTATTTCAGTTTCTTTTAATTACACGTGGCACTCATGGATAATTTTTTTTTTCAATATAAAAGAAATGTCAAACAAAAACATCATTTTTTTAATGAATGTAATTGAGTATGAAAATAATTGCATGTTCAAAAGCAAATTTCATCACTTTTTTCCGCACTCTTTAAATAACAAATATTTTTTACTATAGAAGATAAAATTTGTTTTTAATTTTAAATGGAGGAAAATTATTTTTTATAATGATAATATATTAACTGTTATAATGAATGAATAACCTTTTTGATATCTAATATTTGATATCTATCAAAACACGTGTGTGTGATGATGATGTATATTAATGATGTGATGATGTGTATTAATGATCTCTGAACTTTCAAAAAGATTTCTGATTTTCATTTTACATATTCCTAACATTATATTACATATTTCATTGTTAAAAATTTCAATTTTTCAGAAAAATTACTTAAAAAAACCCCATTGTTTAAAAACATCTTTTTCGTCTTTATGTGTGAACTGAAGTATTAAAAAGCCTTTTATCTGATATATTCAAGGTTTTAAATCTATGATTTGTAAATGCTTTTAAAATTTTTTTAAGATAATTAGTTTTATGTAAGTTTCAGAAAAGTGTTATAGTATAAAACTTAAAGTACTGTTTTTAATTTTTTAAAGATTTTTATTAAAATTTAAAATCAGTATACGTTATTTCAAAACAATAATAGAGTTGGAAAAGCGATTTGTGTTTCAAAATTGAAACCAATTAGTTTTTAAAAAGTAAAAGTACCTTTTCCATAAATATGTGTGAGCCCCGAGATAAATTGTGAATTATCTCGTGTTATGAAGGAAATGTATTGTTATCTAAGAAATCATACATAAAAAATTGAAATTATGAAAAAACAATTATTATTTACGAGTGATTATTATAGAACGAATAATTATTGGACAGTCATTATGTGTTTTGTT